>JAUCMX010000020.1:14910672-14913172 GCA_033459395.1 Hemibagrus guttatus
TCCACTGTAGATCTCCCATCTTTTTTCCAATGGGTCTTTCGTATAGGGATCCCCAGCTACCTTTTGGAGAAGAGCCCGGATCCAGCACTTCTGTCCATTTGGTGCTTCTGACATCTTTGAGCTGGTGATAGTTTAGTTCTTGGACACACATTCTGTAGAGAGCTTTTTTTTTCCCAAAAGTGCTGAACGTTCCTAGTTCTGGAATGGTCATAGTCAGTAGTTTTCCTGTGTTCTGTTGCCATCCTTCCTTCTTCAGAGAGACTCGAATCTCCGGAAAGGTCAGAAACTCTTTTATATTTTCAACTGGATTTTCTTTCAAGAAATGTTCTTGTTACAGCTGGTAGAGCAGCTTCCAGGTCATCTAAAAAACGTTGAGCCAGGCGTGTTGATTTAAACCTTATCTTGCTGGCTAGTTCCTTTAGCCGTTATCCAGTCCGAGCCTTTTCTCAGGTGGCGTATTTTGAGGAATCCAGCCTCTTTCGGTGCAGATCTTAAGGTGACTGAGCGCAGCATCTCTGTGGTGATGAGCGGATTAAAAAACAACGGTTCTTCGAACAGCCATTGGTCAGGTGTGTCCCATTCTTTTGGAAAGGACAGGGTCTTCCATGTTTGAAGTACACCTTTGTAGAAAGATGTGAGTCCTTCCATGTCTGTCCTCTTCAAAGATAGAGTGAACAGGTGTTTGTCCAGGCTCATTCCTCCAGTCTTCCTCAGCAGGGCGTGTGCCACATCTGTCCACCGGTGGTGTTCGTGGTACAGATGATGTTGTGCTGCTTGTAAACAAAAGGCTGTCACTCTGGATGATCCCTGTCCTCCTTCCTGAACTGGGAGGTAAAGAGCTGCAGCTCTCAGCTAGTGTTGTCCTGACCAAAAGAAGTCGACAAGAGTTCTCTGGATCTCATCAATTAGGTCTTTTGGTGGATCTAAGACTGTGAACTTGTGCCACAACATTGATGCAATGAGGTTGTTGATGATCAGAACTCTTCTTCTGTAAGATAGCTGGGGTAAGCCCATCTCCATTTGGCCAGTTTAGCCTTTAATTTCTCTGTTAGTCCATCCCAGTTTTTCATCTTGAACTCATTTTTTCCAAGGTACACTCCCAAACATTTTATTTCCGGTTGTTCCCCATTGGATGTTTTCTGGAAGATCAGGTGGGTTCCCTCTAAATCCTGACCACAGTGCTTCGGTTTTTTTGCCAGTTTAGTCTGGCCGATGAGGCTCTTTCATATGTTTTCAAAGCTCTTTGTGTAGCTTGGATGTCTTCCTGTGTCTTGATTATGACTGTGATGTCATCTGCATACGCTGAGAGTTTGATAGTTTCAGGTGCCCTGCTTCCCCCGATAAACAGTCCAGTAAGGTTTTTTCTCAACAAACACAGCAGGGGTTCTATCGCAAGACTGTACAACTGACCAGACATTGGACAGCCCTGTCTGATCCCTCTCTTCATCATGATTGGTGTGCTCAGTCCTCCTCCAACTTTAATCATGCAAGAAGCATTTGTGTACAGGATTTTAATCCACAAGAGGAAATATTCACCGAAGCCGTAACGTTCAAGGACTTTGAGTAAATACCGATGGTCTACTCGGTCGAAAGTTGTCTCCTGGTTGAGAGAGAGGAGACCCACATCGACCCCTGTATACTTCGGAGTAATCTAGGATGTCTCATATTAAAAACAAAAGTTGCTTTCGGCTGCTCCCTGTTCGGGGTCGCCACAGCAGACCAACTGGTCCGCACAACAACTTGGCACAGGTTTTACGCCGGATGCCCTTCCTGCCGCAACCCTCCCATTTTTAAGAGAGAAACTGGTCTCCAGTTCCTGAGTGAACAAAGGTCTCCCTTTTTTGGAAGCAAGGAGATTGCCGCACGCTGACAACTTTGGGGAAGCTTTTTGACCTTGTGAATTTCCTGAATTGCATCAAAGAGGTCTCTGCCTATAACTGTCCAAAACGTTTTATAGAAGCCACCGAACAAGTGTCCATATCATCACTCTGTTGCTCACTTGGTATCACTTCCTGTTCTTCATCACTTAGGACAGAATATCTGTTACTAAGACACACACCTGAGGTGTTATCAGTGCAGCCAGAGTCACAGAGCGACAGAGCGCTTTTTTCCCTTGGACTCACAGTCTTAGCAACATCAGAGTCACTATTGTCCTGATTCACAGTCCTAGCAGCACCAGAGTACCTTTTGCTATGACCCGCCCCCTTAGCTATATCAGAGTAGCTGAGACTCTGACCCACAGTTTTAACATTGCTCCCATCAGCATCATCACTCTGACCCACACTACTCTCAACACTACTGCAGCCAGGCTTCTCACTGTCATGAACATTAACATCAGGGGAAACAGCTGGTCTTACCTCCATGTTTAGTTCATTCACCGGGTCAGAGTGCTGTTCTGACCCTGTTCAGTGTTGGACCTCTCCGATTATTTTGCCAAATCTACTCAGTTCCTTCACAATAACCTCGTTTTCAACACATGTGGGCCTTTAGATATGGTAAC
>JAUCMX010000020.1:14918172-14930672 GCA_033459395.1 Hemibagrus guttatus
CATCAGCAGACGTCCTAAAACTTTTGGCAATATAGTGTATATAGACATGTTTTTTTTTTTTTTTTAATGGTATCATTTTACAGGAAAACATTACACAGGGAATTGTTTGGGGACTGATTTTTTTTTTAACATGTTGAGATTGTGATTTTCTACCAGGAGATTTTTTTAAGGAGTCTCCAGTTTTAGCTCTTTGTGAGGTAGGTTTCAGGACAGATGATTTGTAAGATGACAAGCTGCAGGTGTCGTCTTGTTAATTTTAAAGGAGGAAAAAAGAGATACTGGCATATATATTGTTATAATATTGTTCTTTAGCCAATAACTTGTTTTGCAGCTGGTCCATCACATTAGGTAACTATAAACGGATAAAAAATAAATAAAATAATAATTGTGCAAACTTTGGTGAATTTCTGTACAGTTTTTTTTCTTCCTTATTTACTGTACTCACTGTTATTATCATGCTTTCAGTGTTACAGCTTTACAGTTCAACATGTTGTGACATCTATCTAAAACATTCTGCATTATTCCGGTCAGAAAGCCTACAGATCCCTTATCAGTACAGAGTTCAGCTTAATCAGTGAAAAAAAAAAATGCTGTGATTTGTTACAGTGCTCATTTGCATACTGCTGCTTTGTGCATCATCAATATTGCAAATCCATTATTGCAGTAATGATCTCCGAAATGATATATTGCGCAGCTTTATCTTTGAACACAGGAGTGCAATAAGGAAAAAGGGGAAAGGAAAAGCTCACCTTGGAGGGTTTGTTGAAGAGACACGAGCCGCCGCCGCTGTACAGGAAATTGTGGTACTCTTCTATGTTACAGTCAGAGAATCTCTTGGGCAGGTAGAAGCTAAAAAAGTCAAAAATCCATAGAGAGATATTATAACTGGATGTCGGGACAAAGAAATGCAGTATAATGATAATAATCGGTGTTGTCTTCCCACTTTAAATTGTGTCTTGATGTCTGTTTACACATGTAGCTGTAACACTGAGGAAGTGTGTACTGTTACATCACGAGCATTCCTCACTGGAAATAATATCTACCTTTATTTGTTTAGTGAGGGGGCGTGGCCTAAAACCTGGCTTTCATTTGTTTGGTATTAAATAAGAAAGTGTTTCTATGCCAAGAAAAAAAAAATCCTTCGGGCTAGCAATGCTGCTTCTGTTATGTGCATACATTTTGTAGTAATTACATGCAATGTGCAATAAATAGAAATGTTAAGGATATTCAAAGTATTCATTCAAAATTTGTAATGAAGCCCTTTCAGACGGATATACTAGTATCTGATGTGTAGAAATGTCAGTGGTTGCTGTGCGTCTTCAGCTCCAGGAACCAGACAACAGGATGCAGTCGTAATGCATCACTATGTACGTGTGTCTCCAGTGCGGTTAGCATTAGGCTCTTGCTGTCAATCTCAATCTCATTATAGACTACTCGGCCTGTCGTGTCATGATGGCTAGCTGTGAGTCAGAAAGCCTGCTCCACGAATACAGAGTGTTGGTCAGGACTATAATGCACAGCACTCAATCCTCTGAACGCTTGCCAAATCACGCTCTGTCTCCCTCTTTCGCTTCTCCTCACGCTCATCTTTAACAACAACACCGCTCTCTCGTTTCACTGTCGCTCACTCCCTCGCTGTCTCAGGCTTTGTTGAAGGTTTTTGGCATTAGTTGAAAAAGTGGAAATTCTTCATCGCCACATGTGCAGTGGTTCTGTTTCCTTAAAGCCATGCAGCATAACTGGTGTATCTGTTCTGCCTGTCCTGTTTGTCTGTCTCTTCTCTTCTCTTTATTTATCTCTCTGATGTGTTTGTCTGTCTGTCCTATCTGTTTCTCTTGTCCTGTCTGTCTTATCTATTCCATCTGTCTGTCTGCTTTCCTAGGGTTTTTTCTGTCTGTCTATCTTTCTGCCTGCCTGTTCTGTTTATTTTTTCTGTCCTACATACCTGTCTGTTTCTTCTGTCTTCTGTCCATCCTGTCTGTCTGAATATTCCTAACCTCTCCTCTATGTCTAATCTGTCGTCCTGCCTAACCGGTCTATCTATCCTGTCTGCCTGTCCTAACTGTTTCCCCGTCCTGTCCCATCTGTCTCTCCTGTCTGTCCAATCTGTCTGTCTGTCTGCACTTTCCTGTTTGCCTGTCTATCTATCTATCCTCTCTGTCCTAATTGTTCTATCTGTGTTGCCCTTCTGTTTTCTCTGTCTGTCTATCCTTCCTGTCTGTTTTGTGTCTGTCTGTTGTGTGTGTGTGTGTCTGTCTGTCCAGTCTGTCTGTTCTGTCTGTGTGTGTCTGTCTGTTCTGTGCGTCCATGTGTCTGTCCTGTCTGCCTGTCCTGTCTGTCTGTTCTGTGTGTGTGTGTCTGTCTGTTTGTCCTGTCTGTTCGTGTGTCTCTGTGTCTGTCCGTTCAGTGTGTCTTTCCTGTCTGTCTATCCTTCCTGTCTGTTTTGTGTCTGTTGTGTGTGTGTGTGTGTCTGTCTGTCCAGTCTGTCTGTTCTGTCTGTCTGTTCTGTGTGTCTATGTGTCTGTCCTGTCTGCCTGTTCTGTGTGTGTGTCTGTCTGTCCTGTCTGTCTGTGTGTCTCTGTGTCTGTCCGTTCAGTGTGTCTTTCTTGTCTGTCTGTTCTGTGTGTGTGTCTGCTTGTCCTTTCTGTCTGTTCTGTCTGCCTGTTCTGTGTGTGTCTGCTTGTCCTTTCTGTCTGTTCTGTCTGTCTGTTCTGTGTGTGTCTGCTTGTCCTTTCTGTCTGTTCTGTCTGTCTGTTCTGTGTGTGTCTGCTTGTCCTTCCGGTCTGTTTTGTCTGTCTGTTCTGTGTGTGTCTGCTTGTCCTTTCTGTCTGTTCTGTCTGTTCTGTGTGTGTCTGCTTGTCCTTTCTGTCTGTTCTGTCTGTCAGTTCTGTGTGTGTCTGCTTGTCCTTTCTGTCTGTTCTGTGTGTGTCTGCTTGTCCTTTCTGTCTGTTCTGTCTGTCAGTTCTGTGTGTGTCTGCTTGTCCTTTCTGTCTGTCTGTTCTGTGTGTGTCTGCTTGTCCTTTCTGTCTGTTCTGTCTGTCTGTCCTGTCTGTCTGTTCTATTATTTGTAGGCTGCTTGTTGTGTGAATTATTAAGTGAAACAGGCTGATAATAATTAACTTTAATAATAAATACACTAACTTCGAATGCCTTCACTAAACACCTTCACTTTGAGAAACAAAAGTTTAGGAGGACTTTATTTAGGAGGACTTTAGGACTTTTCATAATACTTTAGTTTAAGGATCCAACACAAGTGTCAGATTATACACAAAGTCTGCCAATGACAGCATCATTATAACATAATAACATCATTTATATGAATATAATTAACAAATTTTTTCAGATGTTTGATTGAGCCACTTGGGTCGAACCCCTGAGCAGAAGTATTGCTTGAGAAGCTTAAAGCACACGGTGAATTATCATATTTTGATACGTTTCAGCCAACGTGCTCAGCCCACAGTCATGATTCAAGCTGTCACAAGTTCAGTGATGATATCGGGATCCAGCACAGATTGCTCTGAGGCGTCTACGCAGCGGCCACTGGCCACTTTATTAGGAACAATAAAGCACCTGCACAATATGTGCACCTGCACCTTCATGCAATGGGAATCTCACCAAAATTGATTAGAAAAGTTGGGCAAATTCCCTGGCCTGGTCTATGTTTTAATATTTTCAACTGTCCAGTAGTTTCAGGCTAATGTTCTTGGATGACAGGAGTGGAACCTGACGTGAGCCTCTGCTGTTGTAGCTCATCCACCTTAAGATTTGATGTGTGCATTCTGCTTGAGATGCTTTTCTGCTCATCGTGGGTGGAAAGACAGCTATATTGTGTTAATACAGACTTCCGGGCTATTCTCTTTGATCTCTCTCATCAACATGATGCTTCACCCTGCAGCTCACTGTATGCTTTTTTAACCCTTCTATTTAGCATAAAATTCCTAGGAGATCAGCAGTTTAATACATGAAATATTCAAACATCTGTCACCATCAACGATGCCATATTCAGAGAAACTAGAAAAAAACACATACTATTACCTGTTCTGTTTGAAGTGAACATTAACTAAAGCTCTTGATCTGTATCTGCAGGATTTTATGCATTGTTCTGCTTCCGAGTGATTGACTGATTAGATAATTGCATGAACGTGCAGGTAAAAAAAGTGGCCTTTAAAGCACTAAATGGAATTTTGACAGCTTGATTGTTTCCTTGAATGGGAATGGAATCACAAATGATTTTTAAGCATCGATCAGGGATCCTTTTGAAAATCCCAATTAATAAACATTCCATCAAACGACGAGCTGTGAGCAAAAAAAGCAAGAAAAGAATATGAACTAAAACAAAAAGACTTCAGAGAAAAAATACAGAGGGCTCAGAAGCACACTGTATCTTTGCCCATCTCTGTGGTTCGATTTTTTTTTAAGGTGGAGCATTAAGGCTCGGCCAGAATGCTACTGGATGGAATGAGGAGGGCGTGGGTGATTTACGGCCCTCCCTTGAGCAGCTGATTGGTTGAGCGAAGAGCGTGTCGCAGCCAAGTTTCTGCTCACCTTCTGTTCCCATTCGGGATTGAGGGGAGGCGAGAAAGGTGTTAAAAGAGACGAGTGAACATATACACACACGGACAAATACACACACAGACACACTGACAACGTCACAAGCATGTCCAAACTGCAGCGTTACAGAGACCACTAGAGACGTCGTACTTTCAATATCGATAATCAGAACATAAAGATTTTTGGTTAATCAAAAGTTATATTTAAACACATGGACAAAATTGTTGGTATCGTTCCATTAAAGAAAGAAAAACCCACAATGGTCACTGAAATACACTATGTTGGCAAAAGTTTTTGGACACCCTTCTAAATCATTGAATTCAGGTGTTGTTTTTCAGGGGTTGGGCTTGACCCCTTAGTTCCAGTGAAAGGAACTCTTAATGCTTCAGCATACCAAGACGTTTTGGACAATTTCATGCTCCCAACTTTGTGGGAACAGTTTGGGGATGACCCCTTCCTGTTCCAACATGACTGTACAGCAGTGCACAAAGCAAGGTCCATAAAGACATGGATGAGTGAGTTTGGTGTGGAGGAACTGACCTCAACCCTTTGGGATGAATTAGAGTGGAGACTGCACGCCAGGCCGAGGAGTCAGTGCCAGCAGAGGCCAACATCAGTGCCTGACCTCCCAAATGCGCTTCTAGAAAGGAATGGTCAAAACATTCCCATAAACACATTCCTAAACCTTGTGGAAAGCCTTCCCAGAAGAGTTGAAGCTGTTATAGCTGCAAAGGGCGGGCCAACTCCATATTACGTTCATGTGCATGTAAAGGGAGACGTCCCAAAACTTTTGGCAATATAGTGTAATTTGAAACTGACAAAAGTGGAAGAAGTTGCTTTCGGCTGCTCCCTGTTCGGGGTCGCCACGGCAGACCAACTGGTCCGCACAACAACTTGGCACAGGTTTTACGCCAGATGCCCTTTCTGATGCAACCCTCCCATTTTTACGGGCTTTGGACCGGCACTGCATCCAGTGGCTGGGGTTTGGGCAGTGGCTGGGAATTGAACCCAAAGTAATAATAAATTTTAAAAAATGACTGAAAATTAACTAATGAAAATCAGACATTGCTGTTGAATTGTGGTTCAACAGAAGCATTTAAGAAAACTTATGAAACTGGCCTGGACAAAAATGATGGCACCCCTAGAAAAGATATGTTGAAAATAAATGTGTCAGAAAGCTTGGTCTCAGTCGCAGGTCATGTGTACTCCAACAGGATAATGACCCAAAACACAGTTAAAAACACCCTAGAATGGCTAAGAACAAAACATTGGACTATTCTGAAGTGGCCTTCTATGAGCCCTTATCTAAATCCTATTGAACATCTGTGGAAAGAGCTGAATCATGCAGTCTGGGAAAGGCACCCTTCAAACCTGAGACCGCTGGAGCAGTTTGTTCACGAGGAGTGGCCCAAAATACCTGTGGACAGGTGCAGAAGTCTCATTGAGAGTTGCCTCAAAAGGTTGTGCAACCAAATATTAAGTTAAGGGTACCATCATTTTAGTCCAGGCCACTTTCATTAGTTTTTTTTTTTTTTTTTAAATGTTTTTCTGAACCACAACTCAAAAGCAATGTCTGATTTTCATTAGTCAATTTTCAGTAAATTTTTTATTTATTATTACGTTTGTCAGTTTCAAGTTATTTCAGTGACCATTGTGGGTTTTTCTTTCTTTAATGGAAGAGTACCAACAATTTTGTCCATGTGTGTAGAAGGTTTATAAATACAACACCGAATGCACAAGTTTCAGCTATATGTACACTGATCAGGCATAACATTATGACCACCTGCCTAATATTGTGTTGGCAGGTGGTTTTGCCACCGAAACAGCCCTGACCCGTCATGCACTGTGTATTCTGACACCTTTCTATCAGAACCAGCATTAACTTCTTCAGCAATTTGAGCAACAGTAGCTCGTCTGTTGAATCGGATCACACGGGCCAGCCTTCGCTCCCACGTGCATCAATGAGTCTTGGCCGCCCATGACCCTGTCACCGGTTCACCCCTGTTCCTTCCTTGGACCACTTTTGATAGATACTGACCACTGCAGACCGGGAACACCCCACAAGAGCTGCAGTTTTGGAGACGTTCTGATCCAGTGGTCTAGCCATCACAATTTGGCCTTTGTCAAACTCACTCAAATCCTTACGCTTGCCCATTTTTCCTGCTTCTAACACATCAACTTTGAGGACAAAATATATCTGCCTAATATATCCCACCCACTAACAGGTGCCATGATGAGGAGATCATCAGTGTTATTCACTTCACCTCTCACTGCTCAGAATGTTATGCCTGATCTGTGTATATTAAACTGATATATCAAATCTACTTTGTAGTATTTCATCTGCTTATTTTATTGTTTTTTATATTTACGCCTGCATCATGATAGCGTCCTCCTACAATTAACTCCAAAATTATTGGCACCCTTTATAAAAAATGAAAAAAATAAATACATAAATAAAATATATACAAAATAAATGATACATTTAATAAACAATGAACAAGAGCTTTTTCTATATTTTTTATTTTTTCAGAAATTCTAATAAATTTAGTGAAGCTTCCCAAATGACAGAAAATGTAAATAATTGTGTTTAATGCATTTTTTTTTAAACATTAATTTTATATCTCTCTTAAAGGGCGCCAACAATTCTGCAATGGACTTTCTATCTTTTTGGCAAAAACGATATATATTTTATTTTGTGAACATGTGGATAAAATCCGAATGAGACTCCATGGTGGCCTCTGAGGGACAAAAGAGACACAGAGAATATAAAAGAGGACTAGATCAGGATTGTTTTTTCAGAAAAAGTGACAGAAGATTCAAAGCCTTCCTAGAAGCTTCTGTGATACTCAGATTTGTTAAAATACAATCGTTTAATGACCCATAGGAAAGTTTTTTAAATACGTTCTGTATTTGCACCCAAAATAATACATCGCACTCATGACAGTGATCATGTCTGAAAAATAATGTGCCATATCTCAAAATCAGGTACAGGGCCACTGAGGGGACATGGTGGTTCTTTTTTTTTTTATAAAGTCTGGCCATAAATGAATATCTAAAGACTGGACATGATTAATATTATATTTCAATCTTGAAATGATGCATGAGGAGTCACTGGAAATGCGACACGGATACCACGAGCCCGTGTCACCTTAACCGTATTTCCATATTTTCTGGCCAAATAAATACCTGGAGGCCACTGGAAGTCATGGCTTCAAGTCATACTCAGGTTTGCAGCCTTGAAAAAGAATCTAAATGTCTCCTCAGATGCTCAGAATGACCGATCCTCTCAAGGTTTTTTGGTCATTTTCCAGTTTACAGTGACATCTGATTGGAATAAAACCACTACACTGGTATATCTATAGCTTGGGTTATACACACACACACACACACACACACAGACACACACACACACACATAGCACTGACTAAATAACCGGACATCATGAGAATCAAAATTGTTATCAAGGAGGGTGCCCATATATTTGCATTTGTACCCCATGCTCGAATGTTTCTGCACCATATGTCTGTGTGCATATCTGTGAGTGTTTGTGTGTGTGTGTGCTCTTGGGAAAATGTGCTTGATTAGTAACTTACCCGACATCATCCATTATGCAGCCGGACCATTTATCATCGCACTTGCATTCCCCTGTGACAAAACACCAGATGTTATTATCTTTAACTTTTTTCAGTTAACCCGAATGAAAAGAGGAAAACGCAATACACTTGCCAATCAGGTGATTAATGTAATGAGACTACTGTTGCTAGGAAACCGGGAAATATGGATGCTGAGTATTCGAACAATTCAGCCTGCTAGTACATGGCTACTAGGTCGTTTGTACAAACTTGGGAATGTTAGTATTTTTCACAGATGCGCTGTAAAGACTCTGTACAAGTGAAATGACTCTTTGCCCACTAACTTAACTTTTATAGGACATACTAAGTAACTTTAAACCTATACCTCATGAACTATCTATAACTTCTGAACTTGATGCTATGTATAAATATTTCTCATTGGTAATCTCAGTGTCTCTCAAAATGACGTATATACACAAATTCCTTGAATCTAACTTTGTCCTACCAAAGAACTGAGAATTTTTAAAAGTACAACACACTACATTTACATAACAAATGATGTAAAATTTGCTTATCATACCGTTTAGTATTCTTTTCTTGTCAGAGAAAATGCCAATGTTCTGTCCCAGCGACTGCGCCAGTGTGATGGCCATTTCCTCTGTTTTTCCATACTGAGAAAAACAAAGATTTAGACGTTTAGACGTTAAAGGGCACAACGATATAATTCTATACAGGGCGACTGTTATTTTGACATATGATCAACAGTTACCTCATTAACTCCTCCCCCTTTAGTCAGTGAACACACCCCTCCCATATACGAGGCTCCACCCCAGCTGCTGTGGAAACGGTTGCCCCTGGAGACACAAACAGCAATTATTAGATGTGGCCTTTTGCTTAATCACTAAACAAATGGCTGGCATTAGTAATGCACTGTGTGATACAAGACAACTGGGGTTTTTTGTGTGTGTGTGTGTGTGTGTGTGTGTGTGTGTGTGTGTGTGTGTGTGTGTGCAAAAACCTACGAGAACAGATGGACAGAGTCGCTCTTCTCCTTAATGAAGTCACGTCTGTACTTCATGAACTCCCGCAGTATGATCATCGGGTCATCGTTTATGTTGAACCTGTTGTC
This sequence comes from Hemibagrus guttatus, assembly GCA_033459395.1. Taxonomy (NCBI): domain Eukaryota; kingdom Metazoa; phylum Chordata; class Actinopteri; order Siluriformes; family Bagridae; genus Hemibagrus; species Hemibagrus guttatus. The sequence continues at coordinate 14,927,425 of JAUCMX010000020.1, forward strand.
TGCTGCCCAGGTTTCCATGGCAACCAAAACAATCCGAGTGTTCAGTTGCTCCTTGAAAATCTTAAGATATAAGTAACAACAAAAACAAACATCCGATTAACGTGGAAACATTTTTCACTGGTGCAGGAGGTTACGGTTAAGAAATACTTGGTGGAACAATCAACTATTAAGTGCTCACATGCTGCTGAGGCTAAAAGCCATGCATTTTTTGTGCTTGAAGAAAATTGACAGGAACATGAGTCGTTTGGCTGGATGTTGGTCGTCCATGTTTGGTGGAACCTAACACTGTTCACCACCCTGAGACCATTATCCCTGCAGTGAAGCATGCTGGTGGTAGCATCATGTAGAGAATTACCTAGTGCTTCCTGTTTGCTTGCCTCAAAGGCTTAAGGGATGAAATACTTATGCAAGCACCATATGGGAAGCCACACAGGCTGGTGTTTTTCTTCTGAGGTTTTGTGACGTCTACCTTTACATGCACGTGACTGTAATATGGAGTTGGCCCGCCCTTTACAGCTATAACAGCTTCAACTCTTCTGGGAAAGCTTTCCACAAGGTTTAGGAGTGTGTTCATGGGAATTTGTGACCATTCCTCTAAAAGCGCATTTGTGAGGTCAGGCACTGATGTTGGACGAGAAGGCCTGGCTCACAGTCTCCACTCTAATTCATCCCAAAGATGTTCTATCAGGTTGAGGTCAAGGGCTCTGTGAAGTTCCTCCACACCAAACTCACTCATCCATGTCTTTATGGACCTTGCTTTGTGCACTGCTTTGCAGTCATGTTGGAACAGGAAGGGGTCATCCCCAAACTGTTCCCACAAAGTTGGGAGCATGAAATTGTCCAAAATGTCTTGGTATGCTGAAGCATTAAGAGTTCCTTTCACTGGAACTAAGGGGTCAAGCCCAACCCCTGAAAAACAACACCTGAATTCAATGATTTGGAGGGGTGTCCCAAAACCTTTAGCAATATAGTGTAATTTATTGTAGCTGAATGTATGACTATTTTCAAATATTATGAAAAAGGACCATTTAGAGGAAACATCCCCAGCTGTCCAGATCCGGCATTATGCATTATTAAGTATTATATAAGCTTAAAGTTGGGTTCAAAGTTGAAATAAATAATAAAGCTGTATATTCATCCTGCATTTCATAACCTTATTCAGATCAAATACTTTTCCTAAGTAAGATATTGACAAATAAATCCTACACTAATGCTAAACTAAAATCCTGATATAAAATAAAAATTCGGGGGCACGGTGGCTTAGTGGTTAGCACGTTTGCCTCACACCTCCAGGGTTGGGGGTTGGATTCCCGCCACCACCATGTGTGTGTGGAGTTTGCATGTTCTCCCCGTGTCTCGGGGGTTTCCTCCGGGTGCTCCGGTTTCCTCCCCCAGTCCAAAGACATGCATGGTAGGTTGATTGGCATCTCTAGATTGTCTGTAGTGTGTGATTGCGTGAGTGAATGAGAGTGTGTGTGTGTGTGTGTGTGTGTGTGTGTGTGTGTGTGTGCCCTGCGGTGGGTTGGCACTCCGTCCGGGGTGTATCCTGCCTTGATGCCCTATGACGCCTGAGGTAGGCACAGGCTCCCCGTGACCCGAGTGTAGTTCGGATAAGCGGCAGACAATGAATGAATGAATGAAAATAAAAATTCTCAATGAACTGTAGAGTATTGCTGGAAATAATATTCCAGGTATGTATAAATATTAACTTAATTTAACATCAGAAAATTAAACTGACGACATTTTTACGAGAATTTCTGCTGGAGCTGCGATCCATATAAAAAAAGGTCCCATAAAATTTGTCATGAATTACTGCCCTGGGTTTATAGAGCTCTGTGGCAGTAGACATATTAAAAGTAAACATCTCATATCCATTTATTTGGTGTAGACTAAAATAATGCTGAGTGAGTCGAAGCCACAAAACCCCAAAATGCATTCAGTCGGGTTTGTTTTCTGTTTGCCGTCCAAGCCGCCATTTTGTTGCTGGTGTTGACATGCTGTGAAAATACCACCTGTCTTTCACTAGGGATGAACGTGTGTGTGCGTGTGTGTGTGAATGAAAGAGATCGAGAGAGGTTTCATTTTCATATGAAGTCTATTTGTAATTCTCAAGGGCAAACACTCGGGCAGATCGAGCTGCCCATGAGGCCTGTTCCAATTTCGGCTGCATGAAAATATGAGCTGATGAAGACAATGTGAATAAAGATTGATATATATTCTTTTCAACTTGCTTGAGGGTTACAGGAGATGTGTATACATGATCGAAAACAGCCAGCCGTCTGAGAATCACATATTCATGGAATGATAAACTAAATCAATAAATCATGCTTTATACATACATTTATACATGCTTTATACGTTTTAAATGACATAACGACACAGCAGCAGAGCAAATGCTCAGCGATTTAAGCAGGGAATTGACTATTTCATGAAAATATTATTAATAGGTTTTGAAAACATACTTATTAATATGGTTATTTTTCCTGTTTTTAAAATATTATATTATAGCGCTATTAAATTCTCAAATCTGATTGGTCAGTCTCAATAACATTATAAATTGCTTCTATAGTAACAACTTCCTTGTTTACATGTCAATAAACATTCATTCATTGTCTGCCGCTTATCTGATCTATTCTCGGGTCACGGGGAGCCTGTGCCTATCTCAGGCGTCATTGGGCATCAAGGCAGGATACACCCTGGACGGAGTGCCAACCCATCGCAGGGCACACACACACTCTCATTCACTCACACAATACGGATAATTTAGAGATGCCAATTAACCTACAATGCATGTCTTTGGGGGGGAGGAAACCGGAGAACCTGGAGGAAACCCCGAGGCACGGGGAGAACATACAAACTCCACACACACATGGCGGAGACCCCCCGGAGTCTCCAGTGTCAGTGCTTTCAGTCAGACAATCAGACAAAAAGCTATAAATGTATTGCTTTGCTTTTTTTTTTTTTTGCTACATTATTTTGCTTTAATTACTTCAAGATAGTGAAAAGAAATGTCTGGTTAAATAAATGGATGAATGTTTATTCTTGGTTCCACATCATTGCATGTAACAATACACAAATAAAAATGATGATCTGTCATTCTTTACTGACAAAAATTGCTGTTGGTGGTGGTATAGAGGAATAAACACTTCAGTACATGGTGTTATTGAAAAATAATCTTCAGGGTGGTTACAGTATGCATCAGTATGGCATCACACCACCTTGTCATTGATTATTTTCCTATAACAGCA
>JAUCMX010000020.1:14935672-14973172 GCA_033459395.1 Hemibagrus guttatus
TCAAAGTTGCTTTGAATTAAGTTTCTGCATTAAAACGCAATCCTGCACAGTATATTGTTTCCTATAGTGAAGCATGGACTCTCATTTCTGTTTGAACAGGTCTGTTCTTCTCTGGCCTGGCTCTGCTGATCAGTCTCACAGGCATGTGTAAGACGGCATGCTGCTCCAAAACTCCAGACGACATAAAATCCAGCCGCTGCCTAGTGAACAGCTCAGGCTGCCACCTGGTGGCCGGGATGTTCCTCCTGTTAGGTGGTGCAATCGCTATGCCACCATCTGTCTGGTTCATATTCCACACTCGTGAGTTGAACTCGCGATACGCTAATATTTTCTCCACAGAGTTTGCAGTGTATGTGGCTATTGGCAGCGCCGGCGGACTTGTGTTCGCCGCTCTGCTGATGTTCATGTGGTACTGCATGTGCAAAAAGCTACCCTCGCCCTTCTGGCTGCCCCTGCCAGAGCAGCCTGCCCTGAGTGGCAGCATTTCTGCTCAGCCTCTTCTGCCCAATGGCCTGCCAACAGCGGTAACCTACGCTCCTCAGAGCTTTCCCCCTGCTGTTCTCGATGCTCCGGCTTTTGTGCAAGCCCCAGGATATCCACAGCCCATGCCAGGCCCACCTGTTCCGCCTCAGGTATACATGGCCCAGATGTCAGTGCCGGATGTATACGGGTCAGAAGCAGGAGCCTCGCAGGCTTATGGTTACGCCCCCTCACAGAGCTACGTCCAATCACATAGTTACGCCCCCTCACAAAGCTACGCTCCATCACAAAGCTATGCTCCCTCTGTAAGCATTGCTCCTTCTCAGAGGTATGCTGGGCATCGCTACTCCACACGATCACGACACTCAGCAATCGAAATTGATATCCCCCTCCTGACAGAGTGACGCTGACAAAAGAAGTCTACCCTGTCCTCCTGTGGTTCACCGGTCAGCAATGGACATCCCACTGACCCAGACCAGGCAACTCTAAATACACAGAATTACTTCTTTTAATCCCACTTATCATAACAAGCAATATTAATGAAAATAGATCCATCATAGAAAATATACTGAAAGTAATCTCTGAGAGAGAATTTCGGAAAAATTGGTCACAGATGCCATCGTTATGACAATAGAGCATCTGAGGGTAGATAATAATGAGCTAAATAATATACACAGGGGTGGACAAATCATAAATTCATCAGCTAGCCCACTCAGAATCTCCAGTGTGATGCACAGTCCCATGTTTTGGTTGCCTGGAAAAATAGTTGGTGCATTAACACAGACTAAGGAAAATGAAGGTGTTTGAGTCTTTTTTTTCTTTTCTTTTTTGGTTGTTAAACCTACTTATACACTAGTCAGTTACAATAATAATAAAACACACACACAAATATCCTGGGTATGAAATCAGTTTGTCCCAGAAACTGTGTACTAATTTGTCCACCCCTGAAACAGACCATTAAAGGCACAAATATATGTTTTAATATTGGTCAAATATATCGGACACGATTGGTAAATTTAAAAAATGCACAGTATAGATCTAAAATAATTCAGTAGTTCAGATTAAAGCAGTTATCTATTGTGGTCTAATGACACATGTATCTAAAGGTTTATCATAATAGAATTTTTTTTTCATTCAATAATTTTACCTGGAATATTAGTATTCACTGAATTTATCAGTCAGCCCTATGTTAGACATGATGCTTTCAGGTTTTTTCCCCTATGCTCTTTTCTGGAATTGAGCCAAGAACAAGTTTTAGATTGAAAGCTTTTACTTGTTACCTTTACTGTTTCTTACTACTTTTCAATAGACCTTTTCTCCTGAACAGAACATAAGGGTTATTGTGAGGGTGTTGGCTACAGTTTCACATGTGGCCCAGATGTGAAGTGGATGCTGTCTCTCTGGTCAGCTGTGCTGAGTGTCGACACTTCACACAACTTTGGATGACACTTTTCAACTCATCGTTTACAAAAAAACAATGTCTTACTGTAAGAGCACTGGAAATGGTCAAAGTCACTAAACAAAGCACTGGCACTGTAGCGGAAAAAACTGTCAGCTGCTTTACTACACTGTATTTTGCACTAAATTCACACTCACTTTTAAACTAACACTGAATTTAACACACAATGCTTTATAGACACTACACATCCTAACAACATGTCTGTTAAATGGTAACGCCATTAATTCAGGGTTCTTCAGGACTTCTTAAGCCTTTTTACTTATTTTTATAGGGAACTTTAACTAAAAACTGATAAAAAGGCAGCTGTTTTATTCCTCAGCAACTGTTACAATGTGCTGTCCAGTGAGGGAGAGAGGATCATTTCCCTGGTTTTATTAGGCTTACTAAAGCATCACTTATTAGTTTCTCTTTTAATATTGTGATATTTGACACTAATAATGGAGGGTTAAAAAGTTATTCATATATGAAGTCCTATGTTTGTGTGCCAACTTTTTTTTAATTTTTTTTTTATAAATTTGTGATTTTATTTGTTTGTTTTTTTCTACAAAATATTGGTTGGAATTTGTTCCTGCATAATGTCTTAAAGAAAAGTTTTAATATTATGTTTTATCACTAATCTTTTTCTACAATGTCTATGTCTCTAAGCATAGATTACTAATGTCTAAAATGTTGTGCTTAATAAAACAAAACAAAAAAAACACTTTAAAAGAATCAACTGAATATCTGCACATACCTATTATCACAGAATAATATTTTATGAAAAACATAAACATTGAACATTTGACACTTGGGATAAACCGGATATTAGGATAGACCATATTCGTATCGCAATTTAAAATAAGACATCTAATGTAAATACAGGCTAGATATTTTAAACTAATGTCATCATTCACTTGCGTAGATGTCTGAAAATCTTGCTGCTCTCTGAGGACTAAATTTCCTCTTTTTTAACAGGGGTTGAGGCACGGTTACAGACACAGCTGAGAGGAATATTGTGTACCGAGTCCTCAGAATAAAGTGGCTGATTACCCCATAACAATGGCTCCTTGTTGTGATCCATTACAGGAGAACAAAACCTGTATGTCGCTTTGAATTAGAAATATGACACAAAAAAGATGTCAGCTTCGATATTACATAATTCCCTAAAGATTTTTTTTCCATGTTCATAATGTATATTTGTGAAGGTCACTGAGGCTAATAGTGTACAGCTCTTAAATAAGAGTGCCACCCTCCCATACACACAATAGAGACTCATCCCGTGATCACGAGCTTACCTCCTGGAGAATCTACAGCACACAGAAGTGTTTAATGTGTGCTTTTTCATATTACCACAATGTGACCATTAACAGAAATGTGCTTATGGATATGAGAGATTGGTTAAAAGTGTTTGGTTCACCATTTTGACTCATCTTTGACACAAAGCCATGAGAGCTTACGTTTACTCGCTGCAAATTAAAAGTCACAATAGACGTCTGTAAGGCTTTACCTCGCCTCATTTAGGGGAAATGCTGATGTTTAAGAGCTACACGATGGGAAACAGAACATAACTCCCCCCTCGTTCAGTGGTGTCACGCTGGGTCGTCGTCCGTCCCCCCCCAAGAGGGGGGAATTCTGTGAAGGATTAGGGGTCTAAAGGCAGATGGTCCCTCAGATGGTTTGGAGTAGAAATGAGATGGGGTGTGTACATATCTGAAGACAAAGAAAGGGCAGGGCATGAGTGAGTGTGTGTGTGTGTGTGTGATGAGGGGGTAGGGTATGAAGGATTAGGGTGATACTTCATACCCTGGATGTGTACGTGTGAAGAGGGGGTAGTATGCAATTGAGGGTGTGTATTGTTGCTTGTTCTCTCTAGGGAACCAGGTCATGAATAAAAAGCAGGTCAAGGGATGGCACGTGCTTCCCATAATCCCCTGGCACTGACTGATGACACTATATGAGATAGCAGGGTAGAGATAAGGGGGAAAAAAGACAGATTTCAGAAGAGAAGGCAGGAAGAGGGACAAGTAGACAAAAGAAGCAGTAGAGGGAAATGAAAGAGACCATACTCTAAATGGGCCTGTGCCTAGCCTAAAAACTTATATAATCACAGTCTCTGTGCTTCAGATGTGTGGCGATGAGGAGACAAAGACAAATGGGAATGTGCTTCCTGGTTGGTTGATGTTGGTATGAATGACAGAGAGAATACATGTATGTGGGTGAATTTTTGTGTGAAAGACAGGGAGCAAGTATGGTATGTTCTGCTTGGCTCTCTCTCTCTCTCTCTCTCTCGAGAGAGAGAGATAGTGCTGCAACAGGGACACAATGTTTTGTGCAGAAAGCAACAGTGGCATCATGTCTGTTAAACTGTGAACAGGAAAAATCCAAATGCAACACCTAAAAAAAAAAAACCCCTCCAGGTCAAAACACGGGCCAGAATATAGATCTTACTATTCTAAACAAACTAACATTCTAAAAGAAGTCAAAAAGGCACTTAATAAAAACAGATGATTCAATGACAAAACACCACGTATCAATAAACAGACGAGTCCAAACACCACATATTATTAAACAGATGAGTCCAAACACCAAAAGTATAAACAGACAAGTCCAAACACCAAAAATATAAACAGACGAGTCCAAACACCACATATTATTAAACAGATGAGTCCAAACACCAAAAAATATAAACAGACGAGTCCAAACACCACATATTAAACAGACGAGTCCAAACACCACATATTATTAAACAGATGAGTCCGAACACCAAAAAATATAAACAGACGAGTCCAAACACCACAAATGATTACAGACGAATCCAAACACCACATATTATTAAACAGATGAGTCCAAACACCAAATTATTAAACAGACGAATCCAAACACCACAAATTATTAAACAGACGAGTCCAAACACCAAAAAATATAAACAGACGAGTCCAAACACCACATATTATTAAACAGATGAGTCCAAACACCAAAAAATATAAACAGACGAGTCCAAATACCAAAAAATATAAACAGACGAGTCCAAACACCACATATTATTAAACAGACAAATCCAAACACCACAAATTATTAAACAGACGAATCCAAACACCACATATTATTAAACAGATGAGTCCAAACTCCAAAAAATATAAACAGATGAGTCCAAACACCACAAATTATTAAACAGACAAATCCAAACACCACAAATTATTAAACAGACGAGTCCAAACACCACATATTATTAAACAGATGAGTCCAAACTCCAAAAAATATAAACAGACGAGTCCAAACACCACATATTATTAAACAAACGAGTCCAAACACCACAAATTACTAAACAGACGAATCCAAACACCACATATTATTAAACAGACGAGTCCAAACACCAAAAAATATAAACAGACGAATCCAAACACCACAAATTATTAAACAGATGAGTCCAAACACCAAAAAATATAAACAGACGAATCCAAACACCATATATTATTAAACATGAGTCCAAACACCAAAAAATATAAACAGATGAGTCCAAACACCACATATTATTAAACAGACAAATCCAAACACCACAAATTATTAAACAGACGAATCCAAACCCACATATTATTAAACAGATGAGTCCAAACTCCAAAAAATATAAACAGACAAGTCCAAACACCAAAAAATATAAACAGACGAGTCCAAACACCACAAATGATTAAACAGACGAATCCAACACCACATATTATTAAACAGATGAGTCCAAACACCAAAAAATATAAACAGACGAGTCCAAACACCACATATTATCAAACAGACGAGTCCAAACAACACGAATTATTAAACAGACGAATCCAAACACCACATATTATTAAACAGATGAGTCCAAACACCAAAAATATAAACAGACAAGTCCAAACACCAAATATATAAACAGACGAGTCCAAACACCACAAATTATTAAACAGACAAATCCAAACACCACATATTATTAAACAGATGAGTCCAAACACCAAAAAATATAGACAGACAAGTCCAAACACCAAATTATTAAACAGACAAATCCAAACACCACAAATTATTAAACAGATGAGTCCAAACACGAAAAAATATAAACAGACGAGTCCAAACACCACATATTATTAAACAGATGAGTCCAAACACCAAAAAATATAAACAGACGAGTCCAAACACCACATATTATTAAACAGACAAGTCCAAACACCAAATTATTAAACAGACGAATCCAAACACCACAAATTATTAAACAGATGAGTCCAAACACCAAAAAATATAAACAGACGAGTCAAAACACCACATATTATTAAACAGACGAATCCAAACACCACAAATTATTAAACAGATGAGTCCAAACACCAAAAATATAAACAGACGAGTCAAAACACCACATATTATTAAACAGACGAGTCCAAACACCACAAATTATTAAACAGACGAATCCAAACCCCACATATTATTAAACAGATGAGTCCAAACACCAAGAAATATAAACAGACGAGTCCAAACACCAAAAAATATAAACAGACGAGTCCAAACACCAAAAAATATAAGCAGACGAGTCCAAACACCAAATTATTAAACAGATGATCCAAACACCAAAAAATATAAACAGATGAGTCCAAACACCACAAATTATTAAACAGACGAATCCAAACACCACATATTATTAAACAGATGAGTCCAAACACCAAAAATATAAACAGACGAGTCCAAACACCAAAAAATATAAACAGACGAGTCCAAACACCACATATTATTAAACAGACGAGTCCAAACACCACAAATTATTAAACAGACGAATCCAAACACCACATATTATTAAACAGATGAGTCCAAACGCCAAAAAATATAGACAGACAAGTCCAAACACCAAATTATTAAACAGACAAATCCAAACACCACAAATTATTAAACAGATGAGTCCAAACACGAAAAAATATAAACAGACGAGTCCAAACACCACATATTATTAAACAGATGAGTCCAAACACCAAAAAATATAAACAGACGAGTCCAAACACCAAAAAATATAAACAGACGAGTCCAAACACCACATATTATTAAACAGACAAGTCCAAACACCAAATTATTAAACAGACGAATCCAAACACCACAAATTATTAAACAGATGAGTCCAAACACCAAAAAATATAAACAGACGAGTCAAAACACCACATATTATTAAACAGACGAGTCCAAACACCACAAATTATTAAACAGACGAATCCAAACACCACATATTATTAAACAGATGAGTCCAAACACCAAGAAATATAAACAGACAAGTCCAAACACCAAAAAATATAAACAGACGAGTCCAAACACCAAAAAATATAAGCAGACGAGTCCAAACACCACATATTATTTAAAAAGATGAGTCCAAACACCAAAAAATTATTTAAAAAGACGAGTCCAAACACCACAAATTATTAAACAGACGAATCCAAACACCACAAATTATTAAACAGATGAGTCCAAACACCAAAAAATATAAACAGACGAGTCCAAACACCACAAATTATTAAACAGACGAATCCAAACACCACATATTATTAAACAGACGAGTCCAAACACCAACAAATATAAACAGACGAGTCCAAACACCACATATTATTAAACAGACGAGTCCAAACACCACAAATTATTAAACAGACGAATCCAAACACGCACATATTATTAAACAGATGAGTCCAAACACCAAAAAATATAACAGACGAGTCCAAACACCAAATTATTAAACAGACAAATCCAAACACCACAAATTATTAAACAGATGAGTCCAAACACCAAAAAATATAAACAGACGAGTCCAAACACCAAAAAATATAAACAGACGAGTCCAAACACCAAAATTATTAAACAGACGAATCCAAACACCACATATTATTAAACAGATGAGTCCAAACACCAAAAAATATAAACAGACGAGTCCAAACACCACATATTATTAAACAGACGAGTCCAAACACCACAAATTATTAAACAGACGAATCCAAACACCACATATTATTAAACAGATGATCCAAACACCAAAAAATAAACAGACGAGTCCAAACACCAAAATTATTAAACAGACGAGTCCAAACACCAAAAAATATAACAGACGAGTCCAAACACCACATATTATTAAACAGATGAGTCCAAACACCAAAAAATATAAACAGACGAGTCCAAACACCAAAAAATATAAACAGACGAGTCCAAACACCACATATTATTAAACAGATGAGTCCAAACACCAAAAAATATAAACAGATGAGTCCAAACACCACATATTATTAAACAGACGAGTCCAAACACCACAAATTATAAACAGATGAGACAAAACTTGTCAAACTATTTTAAACAGACAAGCTTAAACTAGTCGAAACATCTCATAATATAAACAGATGAGTCCAAAAACCATATTATACAGTATAAACTAGCCCAAAATCTAGTCAAACTATGCTAAAAAGATATATATAAAATGTACAATCTAGTCAAGCTCAAACTAGTCAAAACACTAAATAATACAAACAGCCGAGCATAAGCTAGACAAAACACCACATACTATAAATAGGCAAGTCCAAACTAGTCAACAGAAGACATTTTGTGTTTTTATGCTGGCTGAACATTAAGCACAGGTACAGGATGCTTTTGGCTTTGGGCAGCCTCCGCAGTGTCCCACACTGAGACACAGTATGGTGGCCAGAGAGGGACACATTTCTACTGCAGCACTGCGGATGACAGATGCATGGGCCATATGGCCAAATGGGTTGGATTTGTCTCTATGGATTATTGTCACGTCGGAACTCATCACCGCACAGCATCAGCTAGTCACGAGGTGATGCACAAGGTGACGGGGTCAGTTGTAACGGTCACAACCCACAGGAAATGGCTAAAAGAAGCTGGGTCATCTTTAGAGGTAGTGAGCTGACGGAGAACTGGTGTGTGCTGGTGATGTCACTGCATGACTGCTTATATTACTGACCTGTTTTATGGCGTGAAGACAGAAGTGTCTATCTTAAGAAAAAAATGGTGGAGTTCTTATTCCTCCATACTCATGGAGGGAAACCTCCAGGGAAACTTTCTATAACTGAGAAAGCTCAGAGAATAGGAGTTTCCAGTAGTCCATTTTTTCCATCTCTATTGTTGTATTTCATTTCTGATGTACTGTAGTAACTGCTTTCTTTCATTATTAACTTTTGTATCCAGGTGTTAAAATCTTAAATGGAAAATGATCAAATCAGGTTTTTTTTATAGTGTTACTTATAGGTCTGTAGGAGCTGGAAAGACATCCAATTATCCACCGGTATAATTTGAAATTGACAGCACCGTGGCACAGAAGGTAGACTTACTTCCTCCTTACTTCCTCCTGCCTCCCAAAATACATGCCAGTAGGTGGACTGGCTACTCTAGATTGCTGCTCGGTGTTAATGTTTATGTGCACAGTGCCCTGTGGTAGACCAGCGTCCAATCAATGACACATTACCACCTATTTACACACCTACTGCTATCAGGGACAGGCTCCGGACCCTTCATCTCTCTGACCAGGGTAGAGCTCTCACAGAACCAAAACGCTGTCATGGAGAGCTTGTTTATTACAAAAAATGTTTCCATCACCCATTTCCATGTAATCAAGGTATGCAATGTGGTATACTTAGGTGCCTTTTATCAGAATTTCTCTATATAATTCTCTGTATAATCCAAGCAAATGTCATGAGCACAAATTCAAAATTAGTATAAAAATAGAATATTTTTTAAAAATATATAAAAAATATATAACCAACAGCTCAATTTCTAATCCAAAAAAAAGCTGTTTGTATTCTGATAATAAAGCTGGCAGTGAAATCTGTTAGAGAGAAAGAAGGGAAATGCGAAGCTGAAGCGTCACTCGTATTAAAAAATGCTCAAGGCTGCGAACGTACAATATGGACCTGAAGAGGCTTTTCATCTCCATCATCCTCCCTCCCTCCCTCTCTCTCTCCCTCCCTCTCTCTCTCTCTCTCTCTCTCTCTCTCTCTCTCTGCTCTGTTTCTACATCACTACATTTCATGCACAGGATGAATAATGCATGGCTCTTAGATCCTGTAGCACTGCAACTCCATGGGCTGTTTCAACTTAACTATTAAAGTCTCTTTTTTTTTTTTTTTTACTAAAATGGAACAATGTCTCTGATCAATTATTACATTTTTCTAATGAACCTTGAAATGATATTTAAGCTACATGATATAATTACTAAAACACCTTCTCTTATTTACATCCACACTTGTAAGCATTAAAATAATTATATAAATGAAATAATGATAATTGGAAAGACTGTGTAACTCAAGAGTGTAACTGTTATTAATAAGCTGGATTTTGTAAATGTCTGTAGTTTTATTACGTATGTGTGTGTCTTTTTTGTTACGTTTAATATTCTGTAATGGGGTGACTTTTTAGGAAGGAAGGAAGGAAGGAAGGGGAAGGAAGGAAGGAAGGAAGGAAGGAAGGAAGGAAGGAAGGAAAAAAATGAAAGAAAGAAAAGAAGGAAGGAAGGAAGGAAGGAAGGAAGGAAGGGAAAAAAAAAGAAAAAAAAGAAAAGGGAAGGAAGGAAGGAAGGAAGGAAGGAAGGAAGGAAGGGGGAAAAAATGAAAGAAAGAAAAAAAGGGAAAGGGAAAGGGAAAGGGGAAAAAAGGGGGAAAAAAGAAAAAAAGGAAAAGAAGGAAGGAAGGAAGGAAGGAAGGAAGGGAAAAAATGAAAGAAAGAAAAGAAGGAAGGAAGGAAGGAAGGAAGGGAAAAAATGAAAGAAAGAAAAGAAGGAAGGAAGGATGGAAGGAAACAAGGAAGGAAGGATGGAAGGAAAGAAAGAAGGAAGGATGGAAGGAAAGAAGGAAGGAAGGAAGGAAGGAAGGAAGGAAGGAAGGAAGGAAGGAAGGAAGGAAGGGAAAAAATGAAAAAGAAAAGAAGGAAGGAAGGAAGGAAGGAAGGAAGGAAGGAAGGAAGGAAGGAAGGAAGGAAGGGAAAAAATGAAAGAAAGAAAAGAAGGAAGGAAGGAAGGGAAAAAATGAAAGAAAGAAAAGAAGGAAGGAAGGAAGGAAGGAAGGAAGGGGAAAAAAAATGAAAGAAAGAAAAGAAGGAAGGATGGAAGAAAGGAAGGAAGGGAAAAAATGAAAGAAAGAAAAGGAGGAAAGGGAAGGGAAAAAAGGGGGAAAAAAGGAAAAAAAAACAAGGTAGGAAGGATGGAAGGAAAGAAAGAAGGAAGGATGGAAGGAAAGAAGGAAGGAAGGGGAAGGAAAAAAGAAAGAAAGAAAGAAAATAAGGAAGGAAGGTAGGATGGAAGGAAGGAAACAAAGAAGGAAGATAGGAAGGAAGGAAGGAAGGAAGGAAGGAAAAGGAAGGGAAAGGGAAAAGGGAAAAACAAGGAAGGAAGGATAGAAGGAAGGAAACAAGGAAGAAAGAAAGGAAGGAAGGAAGGGAAAAGAAAGAAAGAAAGAAAGAAAAGAAGGAAGGAAGGAATATTGTGAGTATTAAAATGCACATAAAAATGGTTTAACTACTGAGAAAGAGATGGCTGAGTCAGTGGGTCACTGCTCTGCTGTAGAATTGAACAGAAACATTAAAGGAACTCTTATTAAAAATCTTTCCTTTCTAAAATCTCTTTGGCCCGAGGCACATTTGTTCTCATCTTTACATCATGCCTTACTGCAAGCTCCTTCACAGCTTACTGCTTTATTAGAACTCTTACTAGCAGTTGACAAAAAATAAGAGCCGCATTACTCGTGACAGCGATGGTTCATGTGTTGTAAGTTTTGCTCATTTGTTAAACTATTTTTCACAGCAGAAATAAAGAGCGTTGCCAGATAATAATGATGTGTAACTAAATAACAAGTTAAATGGCTGTAACACTTTAGCAACATCACCACGTCATTAATGGAAAATGGAGTCTGTAAAAATAGATTTAAGACTAAATATCGAGATGCTATTGATTTCTATAGGGCGTGAAGTTTATATGCAACTTTTAATATTACAAGCTGTTCATATTTATGTGATAGTTAATTTTGTGTAAACTTTCTACAGTATCACATATTTGTATTATAACAGGACACTAGGATTAGCTTTATGCTAATTATCTATGTTTTTCTTGATTCTCTCTCTCTCTCTCTTTCCTCTCTTTCTTTATTTCCTCCTTTTCCTTTCCATTCTTCCTTTTAATCTCTCATTTAAATGTCTGTGAGATGTCCTTAGTCATAGAATTTACTTCACCTAGCTCCCATTATAATCATACAACCGGCTAACATGCTAATTCGATTCGTCTGTCTGAATAAATTCCATTAATTCATGATGATTAAGAGGAGCAGAGCAGAAGAGGATTGTTAAGAGGATGCTAGGAGAAGGCCATGTTTATCACCCAAACTCCATTTACAGCAAAAAATAAAAATAATTACCCTAGACTCCTTACTCTGAGCCTTATTGCATTAGCATTGCTAGCGCTGTCAGACATTAGAGGCTAATAGTATACTAATACTAGCTCTGCTGACACAGAACAAAAGGCTCACATATCGTTATTGATTAGGACTAAGATATAACATGCTAGGCCAGGAATAACTGCTTTTAAATAGCTGATTACACTCAGATTATTTGCTTCGAGGTAAATCTCAAAAGTTGTTTATTTATAAATATATGTATAATAAATAGGATTAGTGATAGGCTAGCATTTCACTCAGTGGCTTAAATCACACAAGTCAACTTGAGAGAGAGAGGCAGAGAGAGAGAGAGGCAGACAGACAGAGAGAGACAAAAAGAGAGAGAGAGAGAGACAGACAGAGATAGACAAAAAGAGAAAAGAGAGAGAGAATGTGGAGTTTTACTTACATTCTCCTTGCCCTCTTCATCCGGTTCTATCAGGTACGTGTGATTTCCATCGAAAAACATCCCGCTAGATAACGAAACAGAAACAAAGAGCGATCATTATGCATCAGACATACAGGGAAGTAAAAAGGTCATACAAGTGTAGTTATTTTTAATAACGTTCACACACACATTCAAATTCTCACCTCAGCACATTTGTAAAGGTCAGAAAAGTGTTGGATTTTTATCAGTGCAAAATTTCTAAGAGTGCTGAACTCAAATAGAGTGCATGTGCAGTACAGCACTGTGATGCACTGTGTATTCTGACACCTTTCTATCAGAACCAGCATTAACTTCTTCAGCAATTTGAGCAACAGTAGCTCGTCTGTTGGATCGGATCACACGGGTCAGCCTTCACTCCCCACGTGCATCAGTGAGCCTTGGCCGTCCATGACCCTGCCGCCGGTTCACCATTGTTCCTTCCTTGGACCACTTTTGATAGATACTGACCCCTGCAGACCGGGAACACCCCACAAGAGCTGCAGTTTTGGAGATGCTCTGATCCGGTCGTCTAGCCATCACAATTTGGTCATTTTACAGTGTTATTAAATAATGGATGTCTGTTTAGTAAAAAAAAAACTATCATCATTTGTGCCTTTAAAAGTGGATACATCTGATAGTGTGAGGTTTTGGTGGAAAACCTTCAGAACCGGGTCAATAATCAGACCTGCTTGTTCCAAATAAAACTACTAAAGCTGTGTTTACAAGATTTTCTCTTATGGCTCTCTCCTTCTAACTTCTTTATTAAGTGATATGCTGTCAGGTTGGACGGAATTCAACAACTGCCCCTAGACTTCCATGAGTTTGCTTTGTTCTGTTCTCAGTTGACCGGAAATCGGGATTATTTTTGCTGTAGACGTCACACTACATACAGTATACAATGAATAGAGGATTAAATTAGACTGAAGTATGTCTTTAATGCCAGTTATAATACTTTATAATCCCAAGCTAGCTCTATGGTGTGTGTCTGCCCAGATATTAGACTGCTTCAGACAAACACACACACTCACACACACACACATTCATGCAATATCATTATGTCCTGGAGTCTAGACTCAGGACATCACTATTGAACCACTCTACAGATTTAGCATCAGAGACATCAAGGTGAACTTGTCCTGTGTATTATGTCACGTTCAAGCTTTATATCATGCACACACACACACACACACACTTTTGTGACATTCTCTCCTTCACATCTGAAGAGCCAATCTTGTAAAAAAGCTTACAACTAGTAATAATTACTACTTGGAATGGAAACCTTTTGATCATAGTACACACACACACACACACACACACACACTGCTCTTTGGCCTCAGACTGTATTCAGTTGACCTCAGTGTAATTGGTGGGTCCTGTGTGTGTGTGTGTGTGAGAGAGAGAGAGAGAGAGCGCGAGAGATCAGAAATTTTTTCCAGGCACAATAGAAAATGGATGATGATGATGATGATGATTATTATTATTATTATATTAGTGAAATTAGTGGGATTACATGCCTCTGCAATAATTTATTTTTAGAGAGAATAGAGGGGTGTGTGTGTGTGTGTGTGGGAGAGAGAGAGAGAGAGAGAGAGAGAGAGAGAGAGAGAGAGAGAGACAGAAAAAGATCAGAATTTTTTTCCAGGCACAATAGAAAATGGATGATGATGATGATGATTATTATTATTATTATATTAGTGAAATTAGTGGGATTACATGCCTCTGCAATAATTTATTTTTTAGAGAGAATAGAGGTGTGTGTGTGCATGTGTGTGTGTGTGTGTGTGTGTGTGTGTGTGTGTGTGTGCTCTAATTTAGTGCTTTATGTAGCAAAAGTGAGAACGATTTGACCTGACTCCTTCTTACACTAAAAATACTGACAAAAGGAACTGAGCTATCCCAGTGGAGCACACATCAGCAAGGCTCTGTGCATGTGTGTGTGTGTGTGTGTGTGTGTGTGTGTGTGTGTGTGTGTGTGTGTGTGTGAGAGAGAGAGAGAGAGAGAGAGAGAGAGAGAGAGAGAGAGAGAGAGAGAGAGAGAGGAAAAGCCCTAGTTCTTTATAGAAATCTTTTCAGGCACCTTGGGAGTATGACCAAGTTTGGGACAACACACAAGGAGCTAAAGAGTGAGCTATTGTGACCGTGTGTGTGTGTGTGTGTGTTCTCTCTGTTGGTATCTTGCAGCTACTCTAAATGTAGTATTTCAACCCATAACATGATCTAGGAGCAATGTTATGAACATGCGTGAACAATGAAATTAGAAACATCCGAAAAATTCTGCTACTCTTCCTGAAGTAGAATAAATCAGCGCTAACTATAGTCACTTAGCTAACAAAGCTAGTAAAACAGCCTGCTTTTGTCACAGGAGGAAGGCGATAGTGAGGATTTCAGTATCTGAGTCTTGATTTAGATGATCATATTATCAGCAACCATTAGGATTTTTTTAGCTAGCATAACATATTCAGTAATAATCCTAGCTAGAATTGTGCACTGTAGCAAAACATTTCTGGAATTCATCTGTAACATTAACTAGCTTAGCACATGTTTTTGTAGCTAAACATTTTTTGGTCTTTTTCACTAACACTGGCTAGCTAACTCAGCACATGCTTTGTAGCTAAAAAATACTGTTAATACATTGCTGAAATTAGCTAGTCAGCACCACACATGCTAAAAGCTAAAAGTTTCTGGTATACAGCACTAAAATTAGCTAGCACACCATCAGTAGCTAAAGGTTTCTGTTTACAATATCAACCTCTAATCTTTACCCTGATTGGCTCGATGTCATGAAGCTTATTATGACATCACTAAGTAACTTTATCTGAAACCATTTTAAGCAGAAAAACGGAGAAATTCTCAGGATTTAAATAGGAAAATGTGTATTTTTTCTTAGAAAGGTATATGAAGCCACTGGAAGAGGATGTAAACACTTTACAATCATTTATTTCTTCCCATTAGTTGCAGGAATTACTTGCAAATAATGGTTTAATTAATTTTCATGATATACAATATATATATTTAAAGATAATTCTATTAGCTAAACTGTAATGTTGAAACTCTACACAAAGATTTATGAGAACAGAAGGACAAGTGAAACATTCAAGACCAAAATTCAAGACATTTAAATGTTTCAGTTACTTGTTACTAAACATTCGCTTGCCACTTTAATAGGAACACCTCTACACCTGATTCAGAAACTGCTGATCTGAGGTTTTCACACATAACAGATGTCACAGAAAACAAATAACAACCAGGTTCTGTGAGCAGAAGCCCCTTGTTAGGCAGAGAGGTCTAACGAAAATGGTGGAGGAGACTGATTTGAGCTGACAACCACTGTTTGCAACCGTGGCGAGCTGAAAAGCACGTCAGACTTCAAATTGGACGCTTCTATGACAGAAGGCTTCACTTCTGTGAGCCAGAAACAGAGATCTGAGGCTACAGTGGGCAAACTGGAGAAAGATCAGGTGATGTTCCTATTAAGTTCCTATTAAATATTGCAGTCAGTTTTCACATTTCTGGCATTTATCAGACGCGTTTATCCAGAGCAACTTACATTTTATACAACTAAGGATTAAGGGCCTAGCAGTGGCAGCTTGGTGCACCGGTGATTCCATCAGTAGTAAAGTTGTCTTTATTTGTCACATATACATTACAGCACAGTGAAATTCTTTCCCCCCATCCTTGGGGATTGGGGTCAGAGCACAGGGTCCGTCATGATGCAGCACCCCTGGAGCAGGGTGGGTTCGGAGCCTTGCTCAAGGGCCCAATGGTGGCAGCTTGGTGATGCTGGGGCTTGAAGTTTTGTATTTAGTTTATGTATTAATGTGTGAGTGTGTGTATTAGATAATATTTATCTAATATGTAGATATTTCATGGCCAAAACATTTGAAGTTCTGCATTTAGTCATGTCATAGTGGATGTACACTGACCTGATATATGACCTTGATGGTTAGAAAATGATTCTATTGCCATAGAAACATAAACATTGTGTTAAATATCAGCAAACAGAGAAAATCCTCTAGGTAAAGATATGGGTTTATATCAAATGTCGCCGTACACATAGGAATATCCAACAGTTTTGAACTTGTGGGCACAACTGGCTGGTCCTCATTAGTGTTTATTAGAAAAACTAAAATGTGCGTGTGTGTGTGTGTGTGTGTCTGTGTGTGTGGCAGGAGTTGGTGTTGTTTGGATTGTGTGTACTTGAAAAAAAACTTACTGCATTCCGTGGCAAGTGGACAGCGCCACGAAGGACTCAGGAATATCTCGTACCGTTCCATGGTAGTAACAGTGCTCCCCGCCCTGAGAGAAAACACACACACACACACACACACACATATGATGTTAATACACGTCGTTCGTGACCAATAATTCTAATCATGTTCTGTAATTTGTGTCAAAACTTTTCTCAGTGAAACATTCTGCATCATTCCAGGTACCTGTTTTAATACTGACATGTAATTGATGTAAATTTTTTCATGTCAAGTCGTGTGGAGGATAATAATATTTATAACGCAGTCCTCATACTGTAGCATTTTGCTAATGGAAACATTTGTGTCACTGATGAGGTCCTGTAGCATGATTATGCGAACACGCACGTACAAACACAAACAACCTGGCTACGTTGCTAAGAAACTGAATGGCAGGCAATTCATCAGGACACACACACACAAACACACACACACACACACACACACACGCACACACACACACACACACACACTAGTTCCTTGCTGGCATTACGAGTGTGTCTCTGCATACAAATCAGCAGCACAGACTTCATCCACATACCAGCAGACACTGACAGCCTGTGAAGGTTTCATAGAAAAATAAACACAAACCTAAATAACTCTGTTCACCTTCTTCCTCTGCCAGGAAGCATTTTTAAGAATGGTACATTTTATAACATATAGCTCAGTATGTGCTGTATTTTAGACTGCTTCCTGACAAAATATCAATGACTAATAGTTATCGATAGTAATTTGTTTCTAAACTACGTAGTGATGTGAGGTTTTGTGAGAAGTGGCTCAGGATACAGATACGAGCTGAGTAAAGCATCAGAATGAATGAAAATGTGACCGCAGTGACCGTGTGCATGGTTTTTGGTATCAGATGGGCTGGTTTGAGTGTTTCTGAAAAAAATCTCTTGAGATTTTCAAGCACAGCAGTCTCTAGAGTTTATACAGAATGATTAAAACAATCCTCCACCGAACAGCAGAGAGTTTAGAAGAAAAAGGATAAACAAATTAGAGCTGATAGGAAGGCTATGATAGCTTGAATAATCACTCTTTGATACAATGAATGATACAATACATACGGTGTCCGAGAAGTGCAAAACAAAATAACAAATCAAAAAACAAACTAACAAATAAAAAAAACAAAATAAATCAAAAAAACAAAATAAATCAAAAAACAAACTAACAAATCAAAAAACAAACTAACAAATCAAAAAAACAAAATAAATCCAAAAACAAAATAACAAAGCAAAAAACAAACTAACAAATAAAAACAAACAAACTAACAAATCAAAAAACAAACTAACAAATCAAAAAACAAACTAACAAATAAAAAAAAACAAAATAAATCCAAAAACAAACTAACAAATCAAAAAACAAAATAACAAAGCAAAAAACAAACTAACAAATAAAAAAAAAAACTATCAAATCCAAAAACAAAATAACAAATCAAAAAACAAACTAACAAATCAAAAAACAAACTAACAAATCAAAAAAACAAACTAACAAATCAAAAAAACAAACTAACAAATCAAAAAACAAACTAACAAATCAAAAAACAAACTAACAAACCAAAAAACAAAATAACAAATCAAAAAAACAAAGTAAATAAAAAAACAAAATAAATAAAAAAAACAAAATAACTAATCAAAAAACAAAATAACAAATCAAAAAACAAAATAAATCAAAAAACAAAATAACAAATCAAAAAACAAAACAAATAATAAAAAAAAAACAAATCAAAAAACAAAATAACAAATCAAAAAACAAAACAAATAAAAAAAAACAAAATAACATAAAAAAACAAATTAACAAATCAAAAAACAAAACAAATAAAAAAAACAAAATAACAAATCAAAAAGCAAAATAACAAATCCAAAACAAAAAATAATAAATCCAAAACACAAAATAACAAATGCAAAAAACAAAATAACAAATCAGAAAACAAAATAACACATCCAAAAAACAAAATAACAAATGAAAAAACAAATCAAAAAACAAAATAACAAATTCAAAAAACAAAATAAATCAGAAAACAAAAATTAATAAATCCAAAACACAACATAACAAATCCAAAAAACAAAATAACAAATCAGAAAACAAAATAAATCAAAAAACAAAATAACAAATCAAAAAACAAAACAAATAAAAAAAAACAAATCAAAAAACTAAATAACAAATCAAAAAACAAAACAAATCAAAAAAACAAAATAACATAAAAACAAATTAACAAATCAAAAAACAAAACAAATAAAAAAAAAACAAAATAACAAATCAAAAAGCAAAATAATAAATCCAAAACACAAAATAACAAATGCAAAAAACAAAATAACAAATCAGAAAACAAAATAACACATCCAAAAAACAAAATAACAAATGAAAAAAACAAATCAAAAAACAAAATAACAAATTCAAAAAACAAAATAAATCAGAAAACAAAAATTAATAAATCCAAAACACAACATAACAAATCCAAAAAACAAAATAACAAATCAGAAAACAAAATAACAAATCCAAAATCCAAACAAAAAAACAAATCAAAAAACAAAATAACAAATCCAAAAAACAAAATAACAAATAAAAAAACAAAAAAACAAATCCAAAAAACAAAATAAGAAATCAGTAAAACAAATTAACAAATACAAAATACAAAATACCAAATGAAAAAACAAATCAGAAAACAAAATAGGTCCGTGTACTTTTTGGTATTTGAAGTTTCTTTTTATAAAGAGAAACGAAAAAATGAAAATGAAAGTAATATTTGATTTTTATTTTAAAATCCATAAACAATAAAGTAAGTAATAAATCGTTTTTTAATGATGTGATGAAAATGTCAGACACCTTTTTAAAATAAGACTTGATTTTCCTTCCTCATTTATACTTTAAATAAAGAAAGTTCTATAGCGTACAAACGGAAAAACAGCTGCATTTTCTAGCGCGGTGAAGGTGAACGATTTATTACTTCCCTCATTGTTTATGGATTTTAAAATAAAAATCAAATATTACTTTCATTTTTTTTTTTTTGTTTCTGTTTATAAAAAGAAACTTCAAATACCAAAAAGTACACAGACCAAATCAGAAAATAATATAAGAAAAAATGAAAAAACAAAAAAACAAAACAAAAAACAAAATAAGAAAAACCGAAAACAAAATACCAAATCAGAAAAAAATAAATCATTAAACACAATAACAAATCAGACACTCCTTCCATACACGATAAATAAACCTTACATAAAGCTTCAGAATATCAATAAAGCCCGCCAATGCCATGTGTGTGTGGAGTTTGCATGTTCTCCCCGTGCCTCGGGGGTTTCCTCTGGGTACTCCGGTTTCCTCCCCCAGTCCAAAGACATGCATTGTAGGTTGATTGGCATCTCTAAATTGTCCGTAGTGTGTGATTGCGTGAGTGAATGAGAGAGTGTGTGTGCCCTGCAATGGGTTGGCACTCCGTCCAGGGTGTATCCTGCCTTGATGCCCAATGACGCCTGAGATAGGCACAGGCTCCCCGTGACCCGAGAGTAGATCGGATAAGCGGCAGACAATGAATGAATGAATATCAATAAAGGCACTTTGCAAATGTGTTGTTACTACAGAAACAAAATATATCAGAAGGGCACATTAATATAAACCTGTGATTTGAATTACAGCCGTCAGAGCTACTAAATTAAAAAATATCTTCCAACCAATCAGATTAGAGAACCGAAGGGGGTCGAAAAAATTAAATATTAAATAAAATATAGAATAATAAAGTGAACGGTTAATTCTTACAGAGTGTGTCGGTGTAGACTGCTCAGACAGTTTCTTATTTTAGTGGGCACTTGACAATACGAAACATATAGTCAATATGCTGACGGTACAAACAGCTTAATATGCGCATGAGTTATTGTGTGTGAGTGTGTGTGTGTGTGTGTGTGTGTGTGTGTATGATTTACAGAAATGCTTCTCAGCATAAGTGCTTGGCTACCATTAAGCTTGGGTGTCTCTCTCTCTCTCTCTCTCTCTTCTTCCCTATGGACCTCCTGCAGTATTTTCCAGGCAGATCGATTTAACACACATGCTCTTTCTGCCTCTCTGTCCATTAATTCATGTCTACATTGACCTTATATATTTTTTTTATTCCTCAATATTTTTTTTTCTTTTAAATGTTTTTCCCTCAAACCACATGCAGGAAAATCCTCAAGAGTCCTTACTGGTTAAAGTGCTACAAGTGGAATCTCTTGCACTGTCTCTATTTCTCTCTCACACACACACACACAAACACACACATCGTCTTCTCTACGACTCATTCTTCCCCTCTTTCATTCCTGAAGGGTGAGGACTTGGCTCGGAGTCAGGCTTCCAGACTAATGACCCAGCATGTATCGGTGCCTTGCTCGGAAGCACCGAGATTTAGAGACGTCACACACACTAACATGTGCATACACACCAAACACACACACACACACACACACACACACACACACACACACACACATACACACACACAAACAAATATATTTTCTGCATTAAGCAACTATCTATTATAATTTCTGCATATTGGCCTACATACAGAAGCAGGAAGTGACAATCCTGGATTGCATGTAAACAGGAAATGAGAAAGCGAGACGGGGAGAGAGAGAGAGAGAGAGAGAGAGAGAGAGAGAGAGAGGAGAGAGAGAGAGAGAGAGAGAGAGAGAGAGAGAGAGAGGAAGGTGGAAGGAGGGATGGAGGACAGCTAAATATATCTACATTTCTGCTCTAGAATTCAGTTACTTCCTCTCGCTCAGGGCTCGTCTTTCCCAAGCTTGTGAGTCCCTGACTTTCTCTCTCACTCCACACACTCTCTCTCGCTCGATGTCACTTCCGTTCCCTTTCACAGTAGGGTTTATTGACCAGTTTGGTTTTAATGTTATTGATTATATCACACAGTCACAGTCATGATGCATTAATAATCATGAAATTTCTTAAATTCTTTCTGGCTTGCACATTACACAGCTTCCGAAAGTGTGTGAGAACAAGTCTCCAGATGGATATTCCGGCTTGTCATACTATAATTAATCGGAGACACACACACACACACACACACACACACACACACACACACACACACACACACACACACACACTCAGGAGAGAATGAGGATGTCAGTCCCAGAATGCATAAGTAGGACATTGTGAGACAAGCCTTCAGTGTGTGTTATATGTGTATCTGTGTGGGTGGGGACAGGCGATGTACCTGTTCTGGGATGTATGCATCATCTCAGAACAAATTCCTGCCCCTTTTGATTTTCACGATTTATTAAAAGAAACCTGATGACACAGGCGAAAACGTGATTCAGTGTGCCGTGATTCATACGTGATTTAATAACGCTCAGAATCGTGTATATTGTGTATTTCACTATCGGCGAAATGGCGCTTCCTGGTTTTGTGTTTGCTTTTAATTACTTCACAATTTATCAACTCAATTACTACAACATTTTTGTAAACAAGTAGATTATTTCGTACCATAGTGTGCTTTTTACGTTATGCTGAACTCTGGATTCTGATTGGTTAAAAAAAAAGTGGAGCTTTTTTTATAACAGTAGCTATACTTCAATTCACAGGTTTCTATTAAAGCACTGCTTCTAACACGTTATTGCATCTATAGTCACTGAGAATACACTGATACTTGAACGATGGATGCTTAATATAATCTAGGGCTAATAATAATTTTAAAAACCTGTCCTTTTTGCCAGTACACTGCCGCTCTGTTCTGCTTGCGGAATGGAAATCGACTTATCCGACCTTTCTGAAATGGTATAAACAAATGAATTATTTTATTGCCTCGAGTCGGATATAAAATGAGTCAGGACTCTGTTAGCTTTCAGTGTAAGACCAGTGTTTTTATGTCTGTTGGGAAAACCATGGTGTTAAACTTTAGATTCTTATGAATAAGCACTTGGGGCATCTCAGAGAGCAGAAATGGGTTTGATATCAGCATTTGCTTTGATAGAAACATTTGAGTGGAAATCCAGTCAGTTCCCATTTAGACTTCTGGCATTAGGCAGACGCCCTTATCCGGAGCGACTTACATTTGATCTCATTTTATACAATTGAGGGTTAAGTGCCTTGCTCAAGGGCCCAGCAGTAGCAGATTCGTGGACCTGGGATTCAAACTCACAACCTTCAGATCAGTAGTTCAGTTGTCTTTATTTGTCACATATACTTTACGTTACTCCTCCGGGTGCTCCGGTTTCCTCCCACAGTCCGAAGACATGCTTCTAGGCTGATTGGAGTCTCTAAATTGCCCGTAGTGTGTGATTGCGTGAGTGAATGAGAGTGTGTGTGTGCCCTGCGATGGGTTGGCACTCCGTCCAGGGTGCATCCTGCCTTGATGCCTGATGACGCCTGAGATAGGCACAGGCTCCCCGTGGAATAGATCGGATAAGCGATACAGACAATGAAATGGAATGGAACTTTACATTACTGCACAGTCTTCGCATATTCTATCTTTGGGGGTTGGGGTCAGAGCGCAGGGTCAGCCATGAATGAGCATGAATCAGTACTCAAACACCTTAACCACTAAGCTACCACATCCACCACTGTAGTCTATGAATATATTGCCCCTAGTAGGCTAGGTAAAAGCAGAAATCCTTATGAAAAACTATAAAGTCTTGAGTGTCTACTTTCATATTAAGCACCACTGTGGAGTGTGACATGACAAAGACATTCAATGCTGAACATGGACACAACAAAACAGGTGCAAACTCCATGGTTTGGCCTCGGGTAAGGAGTTAACAGAAAAACATCACCTGATCAGTTCAATGCGGTTTGCATTCTGAGATGCTTTTCAGCTCAGCGCGGTTGTACAGAGTGGTTGTTTGAGTCGCAGTAGCTCTCCAGTCACATCGAGCATCAACAAGACAGATCCTCCTGTAGCGATGCCCTCACTGGATGTTTAATGTGTCAGTGAATTAAAGATTAAACGATGCTCTTTAACGTGTATGATTGTCCGATTGGTTAGCGGGTGCACGGGTTATGATTAAAGTGTGTGTTTGAGGATCTTTAGAATCGTCTATTTTCCTACATACAATACTCATATAAGACACATTGCTTAGTTCTTACTCCTTGACCTGAACGAGACAGCAATCCTGCATTGAAACTTACTTTGGTGATGAATGATTTCCCGTCCTCTGATATATGCCTCTCCACATACTTTGATGACAGCAGGTCACTGGGGAGAAAAGCAGAAAAATAAACAGAATTAACCAAAAGTCAACCTGCTCTTCAAATCTCCTTCTCCGCCTTCTCATCGCCGGGACGTTGGAGCCAAAGTAGCTGCTTTATTGAATTATTTTACTTGATCACCTCTTTTTCTTTCTCCTCTCTGTTCCTTTTTCATCTGCTGCTTTTTTTTTTTCAGTCTCCTGAATATAAACTCAGCCAATTACAGGCTAAGAAAAGCTCTGGCTGAAACTTGAAACAAGATTTCATGCCTTCGTACGGAATCAGTAACTTTTATTGAGCGGAAGTATTGAGTGGAAGAGCAGAAGCAGGCTGCGGTGAAGGACGCGCTAGTTTGTGTGCTTAATAAGCAAGAGCTCCATAAGGAGTTCACTCAGATACAAATCTGGGACAGGCCATAATGTACTGTAATGTACACACACACACACACACAGGCTCACTTACTTGCTCACTCACTCACTTATACAGAAGCACTAACATAATAAAATGAATACATACATGAAACACACACACACACACACACTTATTCACTCACTCACACAGAGGAACTAAGATTGTAAAACCCCTGCATGAATACACACACAGCTTCAGGTCTCATTCTCTAAATTATGAATGAGAATGAGTGTGATGGGCTTTTACTTTTAGTATGGATCACCTGCCCTAGATTCAGAGCTGGTGTGTGTGTGTGTGTGTGTGTGTGTGTGTGTGTGTGTGTGTGTGTGTGTGTGTGTGTGTGTGTGTGTAAGCTCCTGTAGGTAGTCTTTAATTAGTTGACAATGTGTCTTAATTTTAATCATAATCTGAAACATGCAGCAGTCTTAATCTATCGACACAAAAAACTACATCATTAACTGGGCAGTGGACAAAGATGATGTCATCATTTTCTAGTCTTTATTTGCCCAGGTTCGGGTGAGCCTGTGTCTACTATAGCCTTAGATTCCTGACCTGAGCTTGCAGGACTGGAACTCGATGAGATCTGCTGTTGAAGCCCCTGTGCTTCAAGGTTTGGTGTGTTCTGAGATGCTTTTCTGCTCACTACAGTTGTAATGAGTGTTTATTTGAGTCATCGTCCATTCCCCTTTGACCAAATCAATCAGCGTAAATGTAAAGACAGAGTGCTGGATATATGTATATATATGGTATAAAGTTGTTCTGGTCTTTAGGTTTCAATATACTGGGATTATTCCTGTGAGCTATACATTGGCAGAGGTCGAGGCCAGCGTTCCAGGCTCAATGACATGGACAGTGCTTACATAACAATAGTGTATGAAGTATTAGGAAGAAATTAGGACGTTAGATCCTGGGCTAGTTAGGTCCTGACCCACTACTTACGCTCTCTGTGATCGATGTGGGAGTTAGAGAGAGCTTAATGCTCAGGGCAGGATCACAGGCAGCCACCAAAGTGCACATTAACTAGCTTTAATGACTTAGCACAACATCGATAGCAACCACTTGCTAATGCCCCACTTATACACACACACTTACACATATAGAAGGCTTTGTATAGCTTGTGTGATTTCTCTAGAATTAATTGAATAACCTGATTCGTATACACTACACTGTATAGATCCCTGAGAATGTAATACACAAACGCAACGCACCACTGACATCATCTAAAATCCATCACTGAGTCACTTCCACGCAGTACAGCGCCAACCCGTTTTATTGGTTATGAGGAGCATCAATCTTTCCTCTCAGCTGTCCTGTCATAAGCACTGTGTGTGTGTGTGTGTGTGTGTGTGTGTGTGTGTGTGTAGGATGTTGCAAAGACTCAAAACAAACCTCTTCATAAAAATAAAAGAAATCACAAATTCTTTTAGTAATGCCGAGCCATCTTTACTCAGCTTTTACTTTTCCTGTCTCAGATTCAACATTGATGATGATCAGATCCTGTTTTTTCAAGCTTTTTTAGAAATAGTAGGCTTGATTTTTACACCTCTGGTGAGTCTGTGTGCTGCTGTTTGGAGGTTTGCACACTTGAGTTCGCACCTAGGACCGATTCTGGGCTTGTTTACAAGAGAGGTTTGCTTTCAGATAGAATTCCTTCCACAGCATGTATCTGTTGTGTAATACTATGTGTAATTTTTAGGAGCAAAGGTTGGTAAGATGGTAGACTCATCCATTTGTTGCTTTTTTTCTCCTTTGAAACTCTTAAGCTGTAAAGAACAGCACTTTTTGGATACACAGCATATCATTACGCAGGAATACTTACGAACAAGGAGCCATTCTTGTATAATATTTTCAGCCAAACAGGCTAAATAATCAAGACGTGTGTTTTTTCTCTACGCTCGATTTCTTGCAATCGCTCACACCACAAAGGTGAGCTAGTTACAGATCTAGTCTGGTTTTGTTTTGTCTGGTTTTATATATCAATACGGAGTTACATCTCTTTCGCTAACCATAGCAACCCTTCCCCTGCCATCAGAAACCTCGGAAGAGGAAGTAGCATAAGTTTAACCAATCAGCAATCAGCACTGAGAGAGAATAGCGTCCACTCTCGCCGTGTAAAACACCAGGATTT
Organism: Hemibagrus guttatus; assembly: GCA_033459395.1. NCBI lineage: Eukaryota > Metazoa > Chordata > Actinopteri > Siluriformes > Bagridae > Hemibagrus > Hemibagrus guttatus. The sequence goes on from JAUCMX010000020.1 coordinate 14,962,383, forward strand.
GGTGTACAGGCCTCAGATATAACTTTCACACCCCACCAAACATCCCAAAAAGAAAATAATCTAGAAATAAAACGTGAAAATTGCTTCAAGATTTCAACATAGGAATAACAGAATTAAAACTGTCAAAACCGGGGGGGGGGGGCACGGTGGCTTGGTGGCTTGGTGGTTAGCACGTTTGCCTCACACCTCCAGGGTTGGGGGTTTGATTCCCGCCTCCTCCATGTGTGTGTGGAGTTTGCATGTTCTCCCCGTGCCTCGAGGGTTTTCTCCGGGTGCTCCGGTTTCCTCCCCCAGTCCAAAGACATGCATGGTAGGTTGATTGGCATCTCTAAATTGTCCGTAGTGTGTGATTGTGTGAGTGAATGAGAGTGTGTGTGTGTGCCCTGCGATGGGTTGGCACTCCATCCAGGGTGTATCCTGCCTTGATGCCCAATGACGCCTGAGATAGGCACAGGCTCCCCGTGACCCGAGAGTAGATCGGATAAGCGGAAGATAATGAATGAAACTGTCAAAACCATTCAGTTTTGGCTAACTGTTAATCATTATACAGTACAACCAATTTCTCTTATTTTCTTATATATTTTATTTAAAAAAAAATTTTTATTTATTAAATCTTTATTTTAAAGCATTAAATTAGTGGAACAGTACACAGTTACCTTTAAGCAGAACCCAAATCTCCCTCTATGAAAAAAATCGCATAGGGAAGTCATTTGAAAATAATTTGAAAATAAATAAAATAAAATACAAATAAAAAATAAAATAAAAATACAACACTGCAAATTACTACCATAAAATTTTATGCTCGATCTTGGCTTTAAAAAAAAACAAAAAGTGTGTGTGTGTAACAATGAATTTGATCATCGTTACATAAGCATAAGTGTCAGCACTGCAGGGCTGTGAAGTGGCTGATAATCACACAATAGCATATAAATGTGATTCCATCATACATGAGCTATCATATGACCGTAAAAGCCATGAATCAATTTCGGCTGAGGCATAAATGTGCCAACGGAGGAAAAGGAAATCAGTGGCAATAATTTTATCAGACGTATACACACGAGAGAGAGAAAAGGTGTTTTCAGGCTGGTTGACAAACACATGAACAAATGAATTGACTATAAATCTGTGATCGGTACAATCAATGATGTAAAGCAATTTTTTATCGACATAAATGATCTTTAGCATTCCAGATTCCCAGGAAATTTATTCTAGAGCTTAGCTGAGAGCAACCCTCGGGATTATCGGGAACGATAGACCTGCGTCAGCTAACTGAAGTGTTCAGGCTAGTCTATAGTGCTCTGGGAGATCATCAAGATAGAGCTTTAAACAACATAACCTGGACATTAGAGTCAATGCAGAACTTAACATGCAGTCGGTGTAGCTTGAAAAACGTGACCTAATGTGCTCTGACTTCCTTTAAAATGTAGCTTATGAATTATATAAGGGACGGGATATAAAGAGAGAATAATCAGGAGTCTAACACAGAAACTTGTGGGACATGGAGATGCATTTTATATGTTGTGGAGAATTTCCATTTATGCTAACAAACAGCTAATGATCCCATGTATTTTTGAGTCTGATCAAACTGGCAAAGTAAGATATGAAGTAAAATAGAAGATTCATCATTTAATCTAGCTTTAATATTTAAAACACCTTCAGTATATCACAAAAGTGTATTATGACAATTAATCACAATATCGATATTATATCATCATATTTCCCTGCCCTCATCAATAGTGTTAAATGCTGAAATGGATCACGATCTGGAAGAAACCCAAGATGGAACAGACGTGACAGAAATGAGGGTCGGAGAAAACCATTAAAGAGCAAAGAGAGAGTGAAAGGACAGAGATGATGATACAAGGAGAAAAAATGTGGGAGGGTGAGAGAGATGAAGAGGGCAAAAGTGAAAACAGTGAAAACATTAGAGTTAATGTGAGAGAGAGATACACTTTCATTCATTGTCTGCCGCTTATCCGAACTACACTCGGGTCACGGGGAGCCTGTGCCTATCTCAGGCGTCATAGGGCATCAAGGCAGGATACACCCTGGACGGAGTGCCAACCCATCACAGGGCACACACACACACTCTCATGCAATCACACACTACGGACAATTTAGAGATGCCAATCAACCTACCATGCATGTCTTTGGACTGGGGGAGGAAACCGGAGCACCCAGAGAAAACCCCCAAGGCACAGGGACAACATGCAAACTCCACACACACACAGCAGAGGCGGGAATCAAACCCCCAACCCTGGAGGTGTGAGGCAAACGTGCTAACCACTAAGCCACCGTGCCTATACACTTTCACACACTTTCACACACTTTCACACACTTTCACACACTTTCACACACTTTCACACACTTTCACACACTTTCACACACTACAAAATCAGTAAATGGTCATCTACACTTATAGTACACACACACGCTCTTCCTTGACATTTCAAAGACTGCTGTTCTTCAAACTCATGTTTCCTATCCATCTTTCCACAATCTATAAATTAGCTTAAAGGGCTCTTAAGGCTACAGTGGCCCACAAAGATTCTACCATTGTTAGGTGATTTTTATTCTTACTAGAATTTCCCAATTGAACCAATTCACTCATTAATAATTAAAGACTAGTTTTATATACACTGATCAGCTGGATAGTGCAAACTAACCACCAGATATTGTGTAGGTCCTGAATGTGCTGCCAAAACAGCTCTGAACCTCAATGCATGAACTCCACAAGACCTCTGAAGGTGTGCTGTGGCCCCTGGCACTAAGACGTTAGCAGCAAGTCCCGTTGTATTTGATGTACTTGGTCTGCTACAATAAAATCCAGGACCCAAGGTTTCCCATTAAAACATTACCCCCAGCATTATGCTGCCTCCTCTGGCTTGCTTTCTTCCCATAGTGCATCCTGGTGCCTTTTCATCCCCAGGTAAGTGACGTACACACACCTTGCCGTACACATGATGTAAAAGAAAGCATGATTCATCAAACCATTGCTCCTTTGTTGTAGTTCTGAAGCTCACAGGTGCTTTCGGTGGTGGTCAGGGGTCAGCCTGGGCATTCTGACTGCTCTACAGCTACACAGCTCAATCCACAGCAAGCTGTGTCACTCAGTGTACTGACACCTTTCTACCATTTGTGCTACAGTAGCTCTTCTGTGGAATGGGACCAGTTGGGCTAGCTTTCATGCCCACACATATTAGTGTGCCTTTGGCATCCTTGACCCTGTCACTGGTTCTCCAGTTGTCCTTCCCTGGACCACTGCACACTAGGAACATCCCACAACATCCCTGCTGTTTTAGAGATGCTCTGATACAGTCGTCTAAATCAAATCCTTGGCCATTTTTCCTGTTTCCAACACATCAACTTCAAGAACTGACTGGCTAATTTATTCCACCCTTGACAGGTGCCACTGTAAAAAGATAATCAATGTTATTCACATCACCTCTCAGTGCTAGAATGTTATGGCTAATCGGGGTATGGTGGACATTCAGAACGGGGGCAATACATCTTGCATTCTGACACCCTACCAGTGGACCCTTACTACGTAAGGTCTCTATAAAGGAGGTTTGGCCTAATTGTCAGTCTTGATGAAGGAGGTGTGGCCTCATTGTCAATCTCGATGAAGGAGGTGGGGCCTTGTTGTTAGTTTCTATAAAGGAGGTGTGGCCTGTGTGCCTGTCAGTCTCTATAAAGGTGTGTCCTCACTGTCAGTCTCAATGAAGGAGGTGTGGCCTCATTGTCAGCCTCGATGAAGGAGGTGTGGCCTGTGTGCCTGTCAGTCTCTATAAAGGAGGTGTGGCCTCATTGTCAGTCTCAATGAAGGAGGTGTGGCCTCATTGTCAGCCTCGATGAAGGAGGTGTGGCCTGTGTGCTTGTCAGTCTCTATAAAGGAGGTGTGTCTTCGTTGTCAGTCTATGAAAGAGGTGTGGCCTGTGTGCTTATCAGTCTCTATAAAGGAGGTGTGGCCTCATAGTCAGTCTCTATAAAGGAGGTATGACCTCTATGTCTGTCAGTCTATAAAGGAGGTGTGGCCTCGTTGTCAGTCTATCCCATTGTCATTCTAATGAAGACACACATATACATATTATTTTATATACAGTACCTGTTCATATTGTCTGTATTTAGAAATGTTCACATTATTCAAATAAATTTATTAGACAAAGTGTGATATCCAGGCCACTGGTGTGTGTGTGTGTGTGTGTGTGTGTGTGTGTTGAGGTTTGGTGGAAGACTGATTTTGGTTTTATAATTGCTTTGGGATTTGCATAATTTATAGGGGACATATGACAAGTCTTTCACATTCCCCTCCCCTCACACACACACACACACACACACTACAAACCTTTTCAATCTCTCAAAATCACAGTGTATATAAAATGTCTACACCCCCCTGTCCAAACTTGTAGGTTTTTGATATCTTACTTATGAAGAGGTTATGCAGCATTTTTGTAAGAAATAAAATATAAAATTCCCAAATCAAGATGTGCTAAGTTAGTGGCCTCTTGCTGAAAAATACCTAGTGCTGTATTACAAGCATGTAGTAATTAAGAGGTGTGCTTAATTACACAACCAAGTTATTGTAAGGTTTATGATGTTTTGGTCTATTTTTGTCACTAAAGCTGCACAGAGGAAGTACTGTAGTTTACTGCATGATAAAAATAAAGAAAAAAATGAGTGCCATTTATTTCACCCTTAGAGTGGAAACAAAATAATATACAGTGACTGATACCATCCAGATGATCAGAGCCAACCATTTACCAATACCAAGTATTTTACCATTAAAACTTTATTCTGCTAAATGTTATAGTACATAGACTATTCAAATCAGCGACACATATTATTCATAAAAAATGTTTTTTTTTTATAACTGGACAGTGCTTAAATCATCGTTCATAGCCTAACATTTAGAAATTCTTTAAATTACCCTCTAAAAAGCACAGATCTTTCTTGTTTTTTAAAGTATTTGTTCTGCTAGGCATGTCTTATTCAAGCCTTTATAAAAAATACGCCTTTATATTTATCTTTTTGAAGATAAATTACGAAATATGTGCCTCCACTCGTTTCTTTAGCATCACTGCATATCAATTCAGAGAATTTCTGATGTAATTAGCACCCACATGGCACGCACGTCACAGCTTTTCACAGATCATGACACATACCATGGCCTTACAAATGAGGGTGTGTTAGGGAAGCGCTGAGTCAGAATACACCTGCTCGTCTTTATTTCTCTCGGCCATGTGTCTGTGTTCTTTGGCGGGTGTTTTCTTTCTAGAAATATTACTTAGAATTCAGCTCTTTCATCTGATGAACAAAATGAACATCCAACCTGCGGGTTCGTGAACATCAGTGCGAGCTTTTCAGTGCTGTACTTGACCCCTCTTCTTACAGAAAGTGTGCTTGGATTCTGGCGTCAGTTCCAAACTGAAACACTGGTGGTGATGGTGCACACGAAAGAGCATGGCAGGGTTCAGTGTTCTCACTGCATTAACACACCAAAGCATCATCAGCTAATGATCAGGTGCTTCAGGAGTTGATTAGCAGGCGTCAGACTGTAGGGAAAAACACTCAGCTGAAGTGTTATCGCCTCTTAGGACTAGCGTGATAATGCTTTTACATAAGTGTGCTCAACAAACATGCGTCTGAGGCTTAGACTTTTCCTATCTGTACGGATTCATTATAGACTCGATTGTTTTGTGTGGCCTCATTGTCAGTCTCTATAAAGGAGGTGTGGCCTCATTGTCAGTCTCTATAAAGGAGGTGTGGCTTTGTTGTCAGTCTCTATAAAGGGTGTGTGGCTTTGTTGTCAGTCTCAATGAAGGTGGTGTGGCCTCGTTGTCAGTCTCGATGAAGGAGGTGTGGCCTGTATGCCTGTCAGCCTCTATAAAGGAGGTGTGGCCTGGTTGTCAGTCTCTATGAAGGAGGTGTAGCCTCTGTGTCTGTCAGTCCATAAAGGAGATGTGGCCTCTGTGTCAGTCTCTATCAAGGAGGTGTGGCCTCTTTGTCAGTCTCTATAAAGGAGGTGTGGCCTCGTTGGCAGTCTCTGTGAAGACGATGTGGCCTCTGTGTCCAAGTGAAAGGAGTCTTCTGAAAGTCTTCCAACTCTTTAACACTTGTTTTTCAATAATAAAAGATGCCTATGCATATTCAGTGTCATACATTCCATTTTATCATATATCATATATTCCATCAAAACACTGGAAAAGATGGCCGCTCTTAATCCATCATTCATATGACTGATCATCGTTTCAGACATCCTTATAAGATAAACAACCAACTCTCCCCCCGCAGGCTCAGACTGATTAGCATGGGTTTAAATAATGAGTTAGATGAGTGTTACAGTGAATAGTGAACTGGGTCGTAATTCATTTCAGCACCTGAAGAATGAAAAACACAAGTGAAATGAATACACAAGCCAGAACTATTTCGTTGTAGCATTGACAATTGTAGTTTTATTTTCCATATAGCTTTAAAATCAGTTGATGATTTGTGTTGTACTGTGAGCTGCTATGTACTATAGACATTTTAAACTTGGCTCTGTTTCCCACAGCACTTTACAGCAGGAAAATACGCCCTACACTAATGAGAGCTTAAAATGAAGAGGGAAAGACACTTAGAGAAAGAAACTGCAGTGGGTTTTAGTGGAAAACTGCTCTGCATTCACTCCATAGACAAGTAATAAACAAATACATGATGATATGCTTGATACATATTAATGTATTGACTCTAATTAGCTATTATCATCTCTATCCCATTCTACAGTATACCTCGATTAAAGTGGTCCTACAACACCGTCTTACAAACAGGACAACACATACCGAAAGGAACATGCATTTAAAAGTGAGTATGTGCATACATGTGTGTGCATGTGTGTACATGGCATAGTGCTGTGTGTGATGAACAGTTCAGCTCTTTGTGATTTTGCTGTACAGCTTTAAAAGCCTGCAGCGCATTACAGTATCATCCGGCCTCCAGAGAGCATGCAAACTGCAGCCTCAGCAAACAACAAATCTGGCTGTACCTTTATACGAATCTCCACACACACACACACACACACACACACACACACACACACACACACACACACACACACACATATATTAAATACAACATGACATATGCACGACATAGCTACTATACACCATTTCGTGTGTATATATATATATATATATATATATATATATATATATATATATATATATAGAGAGAGAGAGAGAGAGAGAGAGAGGTGAGAGAGAGAGAGAGAAAGAGAGAGAGAGAAAGAGACAGAATGATACAGATACTGAAAGCAGTCTCTGATCTGAGTTTCAAGCAGATGCAAGATGTGCAAAGATATATAGACCTCATATAAAAATAAAAATGTACACACCTAATTGATCACTGTCACATAACCTGCACACAATATGCAAGCTCATACTCATATCTGTATCTTGTCCCAATTAGCCTTCATCTGTCCTTAGCAAAAAAAAGTGTGTGTATGTTCGCTTATACAGAATGAGATATGTGAGGAATAAAACACAAGGGGAAAATAATCAACGACAGTGTGGTGTGATGAATGTGTAAGCTGAAGTTGATTATTTTTCTAATAGCAATATGTCCCTGAAGTGTTTTATTCCTCTTATACCACAGCAATTTGATCATGTTTTGTAACTGAAACAGCATACAAATGAGATATTTCCTGCTATCACTTATATTTTAGTAGCTATAAACAATTGTTACCTCACAATTCTCTCTTTTTTGCTTTTTTTTTTTTTTTTTTGAAGTTCTGGGGTCTGGGTAACTGATCAGAAGGTCAGTTAGGCCATTAACCCTATCTGCTTCTTGACCCAATGCTCACTAACAAGCTGGGATATGTGAAGAAAAATTGTGTGTGTGTGTGTGTGTGTGTGTGTGTGTGTGTGTGTGTGTGTGTGTGTGTGTGTGTGTGTGTGACAAATAAAAGCTTCTTCTTCTAATAAGACCATGTCATGTTACAAAGAAACCATGATATGACTTGCAGGACCATCACAGCTGCTGGTATAGAAAATGAATCATCATGTTCTGACCTCGAGAGCCCTGACCAGATTTCACCAGCGCTGTTACATGTACGAGATATAAGAACGTGTGCATTAGTGGCATCTCTGCTATGTTCAATAAGGAAAGGGTGAAATGAGGCTCACAATGGGTGCAACGGGGTTCCCCTCCACCTCCATCTGCCAACCTTCCCTTGCTTTAGACAGGATCAGGCTGTCAATTAACAGACACACACACACACACACACATGGCCAACACTTTTGTTCCAGCTGACAAAGACACATAATTGCATTAAACCACTATGTTCCATGTCGCCACTCTGTTATTGGACAAAAAGGGAACATTTGCACAAACACTAACAGGATCATTATCATTATTCTCAGAAAGAACACTGAACAATCTTTCTCTGATATGACCTGTCCTCCATTACGCATGTCAATCCGCCGTAAAATGTGGCTACGCAGAATTCAGAAGATGGAAAAGCTGTCGATATATCAAGGGCGAAGCAAATGGAAGAACTGGTGTTTTTACAGCTTTTGACAAAATACACAGTTTAGATAACAAAGTGCACAGAGAACAGAAAAAGAAAGGGGAAAAAACCAACCACACATACAAATGCGAACGAAAGAAGAGAATTAATATGTTTGCACTGTTGGATTTGAAGCCGTGTGTGGAGGCATCGGTGGTGTAGATATTCTAAGCCTTCACAGTACAACTGGTCTTACATCTGGTGCTCAGTAACACAATAACGGATTTATTCTCACGATGCTTCTGTAACACTGAGGAAGCAAAAACTGAGTGCAAATACTTGAGCCTTGTACTAGGCTGTATACTACCATGCTAAATAACTTGGCAGGAGATTTTGAGTGTTCAGTTGTTCATGCTACTTCATGCTACACAATGTGTATCAACTTCTGGGAGATTAATCTGCAGTGGTAAAGGGTACAGCACAACCAACGCTCTGAAAGACCTCGTAATCCAACAACAACAACAGAATCTTATTGAATACTGCAGCTTCTACTGGATAACAGTTCATGTTGACTGTCGTACCTAATTTGGTTCCTTTTTTTAAAGAAAGTCCACAGATATTTCTTTACATTTACATTTCTGGCATTTGGCAGGTGCTCTCTTCCAGATCAACTTACAATTTATTTCATTTTTATACAATCAGGGTAGGTTGGGAGCCTTGCTAAATGGCCCAACAGTGGCTGGATCCCCGATCGTCTGGTCAACAACCCAGAGCTTTAGCCACTTGAGCTACCACCACTCATACTTCATACTATAGCTACCTACCATTACAATGACATTCCAAATTGACTTATTAGACATTTTCGATCGGTATAAATAGAAGTTGCTTTCGGCTGCTCTCTGTTGGGGGTCGCCACAGCGGACCAACTGGTCCGCACAACAACGTGGCACAGGTTTTACGCCGGATGCCCTTCCTGACGCAACCCTCCCATTTTTCCGGGCTTGGTACCGGCACTGCATTCAGTGGCTGGGGTTTGAACCCGGGCCTTCCGTATGGTAGGCGAGAAACCTACCACTGAGCCACCAATGCCCTCCGAGCGGTATAAATAAACGAATTATTTTATCGCCGCAAGTCTGATATAAACTGAGTCTGTTGGCTTTCAGTGTGAGACGTGTGTTTTTCCCTCTGTTGGATAACCTTACACAGAATTTTAGTGGTTGAAGATTGTAAAAGCTTATGAACAAGCACTTCACAGAGAGCAGAAATGGGTTTGATATCAACATTTACCTTGAAGATTTAAAGAAACATTTATAATTTTTCTATGAATAGAAAAATCTATGTCCCTTGTAAGCTAAAAACTACAGATTCTTACATCCCTCAGAGTCTACTTACATATGAGCTTCATATTAACCATCACTGTAGAGTGTGACATGACATAGACATTCAATGCTGAACATGGACACAACAAAAACAGGAGCAAATTCCATTTTTTGGCCACTGGGTAAAAGAGTTCAGAATAAAATCCTCATTCATCGACAAGAATACAAAGAGATGGAAAATGAGGGGGTCAGTTTGCAAGGGGATGGGAGGAAGGGTTGCATCCTCACACCACCCCCCCTTGTCAAGCCTTGTTGTTAGCATACTATGAATTTTTCATATTATTTTGCCCCCTAATTATATCAGCTCCTTTCATATTCTGTTATCTCCATGCTATTTCTTTTGCTACAGTATATTTGTGAACTGAGCTCTACTCTAGTGCAGCACTGTAAAGTGGAACGCTGTCAATAAAGCAAAACCCTTTATATTGAATTGAAGTGGAAGTGTACTGCGAAAAAAAACAGGAGCGACATATTGGAAAGCAAAATGAGACAGACCCAAAGAGAGTGTGACATTTGGTGAGGATGAGGATTCTGCTGATCTGGGATGCGCCGCTGGGTCTTAGCGATGATCGCCTCCTGTGGAAAGCCTTTGCTAACTGAGAAAACCTGGTGCAGACTAGCCTTAGGCAATGTCAGCTTTAACAGAGGAATGATTTTGTGGTACATGTCATTGCAGTGGAGAGAGAGAAGCCTTATAGTGTATCAGCCTTTCTCTTAAATATTGATGCTTCTTTCCCCCCTCCATTCAGATTTCTCTTCTTCTGCATGATGATCATATCTGGAGGCGTGCACTGCCCCTCCACCTCCACAGCACAGACCTAAGAGTGCATGAAGGACGACCAGAGGTTCTGTTCTGTCTTTCTCCCTTCATCCTTCTGCTTCGCTATCTCTCGTGTTCGCCTCTGTACTTCGTTATGTCCCGAACTACA
>JAUCMX010000020.1:14978172-15000672 GCA_033459395.1 Hemibagrus guttatus
AGAGAGAGAGAGAGAAAAGGACAGACAGACAGACAGACAGACAAACAGATGGACGAAGAGAGGGAGAGAAAGAGAGAGACAGGCTGACAGACAGACAGACATACAAAGAGGGGGAGAGAGACAGAAGGGGAGAGAGAGAGAGAGAGAGAGAGAGAGAGAAAAAGAGAGAGAGAGAGAGAGAGAGAGAGAGAGAAAATGAGAGAAAGTGAGAGAAAGTGAGAGAAAGAGAATGAGAATCCATGGCAAAGATTGATCAGCCAGTGCGGATAAATCAGCCAAAGCCATTTGCATGACAGTGGAAGTCATCCATCCACCAAATCTAAACACAAGCATGTAAAAACAGCCAAAGCAACCTGACAGTATCTCAGCGAGCTAGACTAAATGCAAGGGAAGCTGAGTTCAGGGAGAATAAACAGGCTATTCTTTAAGCTATGTACATATCCAAGGCCAACAAGAGTTTGCTAACAGGCTAGTTATACCTAGCTAGGTAAGATACAGCACAGATGACAAAACTATCACCTCTGTTCAGAGAAAGGAACAAAAAACACAGCAAACACAAAGAGTTATCATAATCGATAGCGCTCTATTTAACTAAAAAATAAACACTTTACAAAAACTCAGCTGTCATTCATTAGCTTCTTACCAAATACACAAAAAACACACCAATGCCTGTTCAATATTCAGCTGCTGTATTAGATTAATTATTATGAAATAAATTAAATTATTTTTCCATGCCTGGTCAGAGAATGTTACAGTAATTAGGACAGTTTGATTAGTATTTTATTCCGACAAAGCGATCTCTACACAATATTCTCCACCGTATTGACACACACTCATGTGTCCTCACACACATTTTCTGCACCAGTACTTCACCACACTTATTCAAGGTGCCAAGAGAGGATCATTAGCGTCATTAAATCCCCACAGGAACAATTACATGATATTTCAAATGTAGATGTAGCATTTTTAACAGATTTTTCTTTCATTCGAAGTCGCAGTACCTGTAATGGTATTAGCATCATTTCAGATGTGATGCTTTTCCATTAACATTAAATTACTGTGAATGGTAGAACAATTACTGAGCTCCTAAATGCATACACACACAAAGAGCCTTACAGAGACATAAAGAGACTCATATATTAAAAGCAGAATGTGCTTCATGGCTGTTATTGAAGGGCCTCGTGAAATATTCACGATGGTGCATTATTACAATTCTGTTCTGCTGCCTGTGTTACAGATGCTAATATCACTGCAGGTTAGAAGTAGTGGCAAAAGTTCCCAAAGGTTCGTCTAATTGACCTCTTACTGTGTGTTCAGTAAAGCACAAACATTTATGAATAACTAATAACTTCTGACTAATTGCTTTTTTTCACAAGTTTTTTTACTAATAGATATTCAAAAGTTATGACAACCGTACCTTACGCATATATATATGGCCAGACTATAGGAAGAATGGGAAGGAGGGAGGGAGGGAGGGAGGGAAGTAACAAACAAACAAACAAAGAATGAAAGCAGATAAGAAACAAGGACAGGAAGTAAGTAAGTAGGTAGGAAGGAAGGAAGGAAGGAAGGAAGGAAGGAAGGAAGGAAGGATGGGAAGGAAGGAAGGAAGGAAGGAAGGACAGAAAGAAGCAAGGAGGAAGGGGTATGAATAAATAAATAAACAAACAAACAACAAAACAAACAATAGGAAGAATGGGTGGGAGAGAGGGAAGGAAGGAAGGAAGGAAAGAAGAAAGAAAGGAAGGATGGAGGGAAGGAAGGAACAAAATATGAAAGCAGATAAAAAAACAAGGATAGAAAGTAGCAGGGGGGGAGGAAGGAAGGAAGGAAGGAAGGAAGGAAGGAAGGAAGTAAAGAAGGAAGGAAGGAACAAAATATGAAAGCAAATAAAAAAAACAAAGACAGAAAGTAGCAAGGGGAAGGAAGCAAGGAAGGAAGGATGGGAAGGAAGGAAGGAAGGAAGGAAGGAAGGAAGGAAGGAAGGAAGGGAAGGAAGAAAGGAAGGAAAGAAGGAAAGAAGGAAAGAAGGAAGGAAGGAAGGAAAGAAGGAAAGAAGGAAGGAAAGAAGGAAGGAAGGAAAGAAGGAAGGAAAGAAGGAAGGAAGGAAGGAAGGAAGGAAAGGAAGGAAGGAAGGAAGGGAAGGAAGGAAGGAAAGAAAGGAAGGAAGGAAGGAAGGAAGGAAGGAAGGAAGGAAGGAAGGGGTACGAATAAATAAATAAACAAACAAATAACAAAACAAACAATAGGAAGAATGGGTGGGAGAGAGGGAAGGAAGGCAGGAAGGAAGGAATGAAAGAAGAAAGAAAGGAAGGAAGGAAGGAACGGAAGAGAAGAGAAGAGAACAGAAAGTGACATTTTTAGAAATGTTAAATGTTAGGAAATCAGAAATTGTTTCTGAAAGGAAGAAGTATGAGCAATATCTTGTATGAGGCCTGGAAACCACTGTGATTAACACTTTGATTTAGGAACAAGTATTACAAATAGCATACTCTTTTATTATGGGCCAGCTTCCCAGACAGGGATTAAGTCTAGACATGAAATAAAATGCCCTTTTAAACTGGACTAATGCTAAATCATTGTCTAATATATAGCTTCATCTAGCTTTACATGATCTGACTTTACTCCAGGAGTGAAATGGGTTTAAATGAAACCTCTGAGCAGGAAGTTTAATGCTGTCAGATGAGAGACATGGAATATTTGTATCCTGCCAGTGTCCTAAGATATCCAAGTCCTAAAGATATCATCATCATCATCATCATCATCATCCAGACCAAATGACATTTCTAAGAATATGGACACTTTCCAGGGATGTTTTGCAACCACACTCCTATTTCCAGTGACAGAAGCTGAAATCGTAGCCTATTACTGTAGTAGGAAATATATCAGGAAGCAAACAGCATACAGAAAGTGATTAGTGTGTTAAGACTACACGAGAAAGACAAGTTTAGGGTTGCAGCCAGCAGTCGTTACAACCAGATATCTGGTTGTTTTGTTTTTTTTGTCATTAGAACATGGACTTGTGATTGCACATTTGTAAACAACTGCATTGAGCCGACTTGTGTGAAAAGATACTAACAGTTAAGGTTAAGGGTGAGAGGTGAAAAGAAGCCTACGCTTTCTTACAGCAGAAAGAAAGAGATAAGTACTGCTGTGTGTGCAACAGAGGAAGGCCTGGCACTGGGGTCATCACTCCCATGTTCATTCCTTCATAAATATGCAGGTGCTTACAGTCTTACAGTCTGTAGACTCTCTGTCGGCAAATAGAGAGAGAGAGAGAGAGAGAGAGAGAGAGAGAGAGAGAGAGAGAGAGAGAGGGAGATAGAGAGAGAGATGATTTCCCATCAACCGGATGCTGTGATCGATAGGACTCAAGGAAAGGATCCTCTCCTGAGGCTTCAGCATAAATCTCCAGCCATTATGATCCAGCAGTCCATCAGCAGCTCTAAAATGCTCCTGCTTCTTCCATCACCGAAAAACGTTCTGGCCGCATTATTCATATTGTCCAGTGTGTTTTTTTACCTGCCCTCTTAATCACTACAGCGAGCATGCTGGCATTATAACAGTGTAATACCAGCATTTTAAGCTCGTCACAGCACGCATATTGAGCAATTACATTTCAAGCAGCAGACAAAAGATGTACTGGCGGTACTCACTGATTCAGTTCCAGGTCTAGGATGAAAGTCCGGTCGAAGGCTTTCACCTTAAAACTGGCTTGTGCCAAATGGTTCTTCTGTAAAAGGACAGAGCAGAAGTAAACGGTTAGGAGTGGGGTTAAGCTCGTTTGGATGAATAAATCCAAAACAAACAAAAAAAATAAAATAAAAAAATGATATAAATGAATGAAAATGATAATGCACATTACATAAAATATCAAATAAATAAATAAATTAATTAATTTTAAAAATAAAATCAAATAATAAATAAATAAACACAATTTAAAAAAATGAAATAAAATAATCTAAAAAGAATCTGAATATTTTAATTGCAAGATTCATTAAATCCGAGATGTTCAGAAGTAGTTCCGACTCTAACACACGAGTATATATTACCTCATCCTGATACGTTATTATTTCTATTGGAATGACTTAAGCAGGTGTGAAAATAAACCGCGTTGTTATTTAAAGGAAAATGTATGTAAGGAAGAAGTCTCCAGTGTCAGTGCTTTGTAGCGGCGGTAAATTTTCCGCCACAGGAAAATCTTCATGACGGACGTGTTCATGAGGTCTTGTGGTCTAATTGGTTTTAATTCATCGCAGCTCGGCTGTGAACATCGGGGCTGGTGGCATCGTGATTGTGCCGCTGGTTAATTCAGCACCCGCGTGGCCCCATATGGCTGAGGCTTTATAACAGCCCCCTCAGGGAAAGAGGGAAAGCATTTGGCTCACAGCACATTGTTCCTGTGGCATTCTTTTTTTTTGTGTGTGTGTGTGTGTGTGTGTGTGTGTGTGTGTGTGTGGAAGGAGGGAGCAATCGAAGTGTGTGCATAGATTGAAGTCCCAACCCTAATCTAACATGTCCCAGAGGAACTACCACAGCTGGAGGTAAAAGGCGAAAGGGGGATCCTGAAAACTTCACCTATGACCGACCCATGACTGAACCCCCTTCCCCCCGCCCATGTGCCTAGAAGACACGCCCCAAAACCGTCTATTGTCTCAGAGCTGAGTGAAGTGCAGTGAATTGCAGCCACTATCATCTTCATCCGCCTGCATCACCTTACACACATAAATCTCATTCAAGAGAAGTGTTTTGAGAGATGAGGAACTGCGTAAGCCGAACGGAGTTTCCCTTACAGATTCTCCATACGTTTGTCTTTTTTTACTCAGCTTTGCCCCCGTCGCTTTCCAAATGTGCTCTATCTTCACTAAATTCACTCCAGTCCAGTTTTGTTGATGCCCCAATTAAAGAAATGCTAAATATAGAAAGCTATCAGACCCAAATCTCGCATCGATCAAACTCTATAAATAAAGCACCTCATTTGCTTTTGAGACAGATCTGCTACAAGCTGCAGGCCAGCCTAAAAAACAGACCATTCTGCATGATAACAGGCAAGATTTAAGGACGTTTGAGGCGGTTAGAGGCATTTGTAATGCCTTAGTGCAAACTCCTCATGTAGGAGGCTCTAACTGCTGAATCACTGAGCCGTTATTCTCCACTGTGGCTTTTTAAAACACTGATACGGGCGGTTTAGAGCCACTCGGATTACAGACAGAGACAATGTTTGGCAGCTCAAAGGAAAACTCTGTAGATCGTGACCACATTTTCCCGTAATAAACAGCTAGTAGTTGTGCTAGTCTTGACTGCGATGCTAGTCTTGCTAACTGTGCGCAGGATGAGGTGATAAATGCTGAGCTAGTCGGTGATTAGTCATAGCACGGGCTAACCATTACTTCAGGCTAGACTACAACGGTAATATTTTTACTTGTTCATCCAAAAATGCTAGCTAATCCTGATAGATAGATAGATAGATAGATAGATAGATAGATAGATAGATAGATAGATAGATAGATAGATAGATAGATAGATAGATAGATAGATAGATAGATAGATAGATAGATAGATAGCAAGCAACATCACAGCAGAGCTAAATCACTTTTAGCCACGCCCAAAAACAAAGCGTTTTCTGAAAATGACGAGATGGTGACTAATCAGAGACAGAGCACCTCCTAAACACCTCAGCATTTCTCCTTCCAGAGTCACACACTGACTTTTTTTTTCGTTTTCATGGGGCGACTTTACTTTCTGTAAATAGCAAGTCTTAGTTTGAGTCTTTTCTGTCATGCCATTAATATGAAACATGCAGATTTGACAAAAATAAAAGCCGACAAGGTTCACATCAATGAGTCGCCTTATAAATTAGCTCAGGAGCTCTTGGAGAACAGGAATGCATTTTCCAGAGCTGGGAATTATGAATATGAATGCCAAATTTCCTATCCATTTTGATAAATGAGGCCCAATATTAGCGATGTATAGTGATGTTGCCATGATAAATGAATTTAAGTAGTTACTTCTTCCGTTTTTTTCAATTAGCTACACGCTTAAAACCAGTGACTTACAAATAAAGAAAGAAACACCCAGCTACATGACTACTTATTCAAAATGGCTGACTCAGGTATTGTTTAATTTTGGTGAAATGATAAATTAAGGCTACGCATCCCTCACTGCGACATCAGCAGTGGAGACAGCACTTGATTTCTTAAGCATGGCTACAATTTTCCCACAATAGTTAACTTCTAGACTACTGCATAGAAAATATTTGTTATAAGGTTAGCTCTGAGTCAATGCTCATGACAAGAATCGCAAAAATGATGGAAATTTGTGAAAGTTAACCGAGAACCGCTCCAAGAATAATTGTTAAATAAGAATTGGCTAATATTTTTTACATAGCTGTTTGGGCTCTGTCCTTCCCTCTAGTGGTGATCGCTTTAAATCCTGGTGTGCAGGGAATTACGTACGCAGTGCTGCTCACATGGCATGAACATGTACACCCTCTAGCAGTCCTGGGATACTAACTCGCAACCTTTCATTCATCATCAGAGTCTAAACCACTGAACTTACAACAGCAAAACAATTTTAAAAAAAAAAATAAGTCAACATTTTTGAAATTCTCAACTCTCAGCTCATTCCCAAAGTGCTGTAAAGACTGCCTGGGTCTGCCATTGATTCCTATTTACTCAATCACCAAATAAACAGCTGAAGTGTAGAGCTGGAAAATAACCAAGACAATTTGGTTATCCCCCATCAGAAACCACATCGTAACCGATACAGCGCATTAGCGAGATGAATCAGCTCTAAAGCCGAGCCAGCCCCATCCTGACATTAGCGCATGCACATGCAATAGAAAGGTTATAAATAAATAAATCAGAAAGGCAATGATGGCCCTAGACTCAGAATTGCGATGACACAAACGCCACAAATACTCCGCTAGTGAAAGGGGAACACAAGGATTAAAACAGCTAATCCACTTATCGCACTGCTTTTGCTATCAGTTCATACACACACTAATGACTGCTCAGTAACCTTGAGACGTTAGAAATGGGGGATTTTCAAACAAACCCAGTAGATTAGTTGGCGTATGTACAGAGGCGCTGATCATGAATATTAACACTTTAGAGAGTATAGTATTAGCTAGTATTAGGGGAATTGGTGGCTCAGTGGTAGGTTACTCGCCTATCATGCGGCAGGCCCGGGCTCAATCCCAGCCACTGGATGCAGTGCCAGTCCCAAGCCCGGAAAAATGGGAGGGTTGTGTCAGGAAGGGCATCCGGCGTAAAACATTTGCCAAGTTGTTGTGTGGACCAGTTGGTCCGCTGTGGCGACCCCGAACAGGGAGCAGCCGAAAGCAACTTCCAGTATTACCTAGTATTTGCTGGTTTGTTTGTTTTTTTAAAAGCAGGACACTAAGTTGAAATGAGCATAATTTTTTCAGATTAATGAATAAATCTATACCGTCTGTAGAAGTAGTCTGTGACCACTGTTATCAGCAATCTAGCAACTCTAAAGGCTTTAAGCTCCGCCCACATTGTATAACAATGCCATATACCGCATATTTCCTGATATGTTTTCTATTCTATCAACCATTATGACACAAAGCTCCCTCACAGACCACTTGATATTACAACCATGTTTTTTTTCCTCAAAATCAGTTTTCTAAATCAGCATTCAGAACTAAAAATGAACATGACCTAGATTCATGAAACAAGAGGAAATGTTGATAATTGTTGGATTTGTTAGATTGTATGCTAAAAATGAATAATAACAACAATGACCAAAAAACCCATCATATATTATTGAATAAACAATAAAGAAAAGATGTTCCAACAAACCTCACTAAAAATCTTCTTAGTAATATATATAATGTAAACCACTAAAGGTGTACAGGGTAATAAAAAATAAAATAAAATAAAATAAAAAAAGAATATATTATACAATATATTCTATAATAAACACATTTTGCTTACATTTTTGTTCTCACCAATTTAAATAACATTCTTATTTATTTATTAATTTATTTATTATGTATTTCATTTAATTTGATTTTATTACATTTTATTCAATTTTATTTTATTACCCTATTCACATGTAGTGGTTTGCATTAAATATCACAAATCTAATAAAGATTCATAACTTTGCTCTGCTTTAAGGCTCTTAAATGCGTTTCTTCTCAGTTAAACAGGGTTTTAAGTAGCGTTTTGATTCAGACAATCAGACTAAAGTGATTTTCCCTTTATTTATTAAAAGCTCTTTAATGAGCTAGTTTAGAGCAGAAGGTAATGTCAGTGCTTTTGCACGGCAGTGCTACATTAGCAAGACAAAGGGTTAATGAATATAACATTATGGCGGATGTTTCTATAAGTTAAGCATCCTCTCATGATGAATTAACATTTTTAAATTGACATGAGTGAATTGACATCCAGGTGGTTTTTGTCGACTCTCTGCTTATGTCATGATCGGCCTAGAAATTATGTAACACATCCTCATTGAGTAAAAAAAATGGTCTTATAAAAGAATAGCCACTCTGAATATGTTTTTGGGTAACAGTTTTATTACTCTTTTTTTTTTAAATAGTTTTTGTAAGGGTGTGCTGGATGGTTTTTGTGCGCTGGCTGGAGTCAAGAGAGGAAAAAACAGAGGCTGGTGATGTTTACAGCTGCTATAATGCTATAAGTGATAACTGATTATTCATCTCATGGATGTTCTACAACATTAAACGTAACATTAAAAAGTGCATGTTGTTTATTAGTCAATTAAAAAATGTCATAGTTGACAGATCTCTGTGTTAGAAGAGGAACACAACACTTCAGAATGTGCTAAAAAACCACTCCAGGTTGTGGAAAGCACAACTCTATCATCACAAACCGAGGTGTTGATTATTTTCCTACTACAGCATGTCCCTTACTTATTTTAATGGTTTACTTAATCATGTAATATAATACTCGATTCATCACCAGAAAAAAAAATGTGACAAACATTTGCATTGTGTATTGCATTTTGTAAGGGCGCATGCGCATCCTTTGTTTGCCAAAGACGCGCGCACTGATCCTTCGGGTCTCAGGTGCGCGACGAACACCTCATCAATAAGCAGAAATGTAGAGTCCATATCAACCCGAAGCAAACGCCACAAAGACTAATCAAAGCGAAAGCTGACCGGTCCATTAAGAAGAAAACGCGAAAACATAAGCAATACCTGGGAATGAAGTCTAGTGATGAAAGCTCACCTGGTCCGTGCCGCGGCTGGCGCGCACTCGTGTGCTCAGGACGTCATGCGCGGTCTGTCCTTTATCCGTGCTATAAACCAACCGGACCGGTACCGTACTCTCTTTCCCGAGGAACCTGCTATCATCACGCAAGGCCCTCGTTTTATTCAAGACGCCTCCTAGAATAAGCGAATAAAAGAAATAATTAATTAACATCCGACAAAAAAAATATGATCATAACGCCCTGTATCCATATAAATGTGTATATATTTATTTAACAGGATGGCGATTAAAGCAGGTTCTAAACGCAGGTTATTAAAGGTTAAAGGATGGATATTCATTCTGTCTGCCATGACTGTTTACATCCTTGCAGACCCTGCTGGTACCAGAAAAAATGCAAATCAAATAAAAAAGGATGACTGAGCTTAAAAATCCTAATGCAACGCCATGCAGGTATTTCTACAGACGAAATAAACAACCTGAGTCCAAAAAGACAGAAAGAAAGAAAAAGAAAATCGTGTTACCATTGGCGGAATGTCGCGCGTTAATACACAGCGCTCCGCACACACACACAAGCCAAAGCCCCAGTCTCGAAGCCATCGTCTCCAAATCCGCCCGAGCGAACAAACGCAACCGAAACCAGCCACTGGTGGGTTTTTTTTTTTTTTATCTTCTGTTTGTTTATTTTAACCGTGTACCCTTCCGTTTGGTTAAAGACAATGGCGGCTCACACGCGTACCCCCGCGCGCTCCGTTCCTCTGACCGACGCGCTCTCCCGCGCTGGTTGCCATTAGCGACGCAGGCGCAGCCTCCGCATCGCGCGCAGTAGAGGGACGGCGACGAGTCGAGGCGAATTTCAGCTTCCTTCACCGGAACCACCTCCTCCTGACAAACGTCAGTAGGCTGTTACCGAGCCGCATCACTGCAGAAATGCCGTATGAATATACATGAGGAGAATAGGGATGACGGGTAGTGTAGTGTGGTGTAACGTGGTGCTGTGTAGTGTAGTGTAGTGTAGTGTAGTGTAGTGTAGTGTGATGTAGTGTAGTGTAGTGTAATGTGGTGTAGTATAATGTAGTGTAGTGTAGTGTAGTGTAGTGTAATGTGGTGTAGTGTAATGTAGTGTAGTGTAGTGTAGTGTGATGTAGTGTAGTGTAGTGTAGTGTAGTGTAGTGTAGTGTAGTGTGATGTAGTGTAGTGTAGTGTAATGAGGTGTAGTATAATGTAGTGTAGTGTAGTGTAGTGTAGTGTAATGTGGTGTAGTGTAATGTAGTGTAGTGTAGTGTAGTGTGATGTAGTGTAGTGTAGTGTAGTGTAGTATAATGTGGTGTAGTGTAATGTAGTGTAGTGTAGTGTAGTGTAGTGTGGTGTAATGTGGTGTAGTATAATGTAGTGTAATGTGGTGTAGTGTAATGTAGTGTAGTGTAGTGTAGTGTAGTGTGATGTAGTGTAGTGTAGTGTAATGTGGTGTAGTATAATGTAGTGTAGTGTAGTGTAGTGTAATGTGGTGTAGTATAATGTAGTGTAGTGTAGTGTAGTGTAGTGTGATGTAGTGTAGTGTGATGTAGTGTAGTGTAGTGTAGTGTGATGTAGTGTAGTGTGATGTAGTGTAGTGTAGTGTGATGTAGTGTAGTGTGATGTAGTGTAGTGTAGTGTGATGTAGTGTAGTGTAGTGTGATGTAGTGTAGTGCGATGTAGTGTAGTGTAGTGTAGTGTGATGTAGTGTAGTGTAGTGTAGTGTGGTGAAATGTGGTGTAGTGTAGTGTAGTGTAGTGTGGTGTAGTGTAGTGTAATGTGGTGTAGTGTGATGTAGTGTAATGTGATGTAGTGTAGTGTAGTGTGATGTAGTGTAGTGTGATGTAGTGTGTAGTGTGATGTAGTGTAGTGTGATGTAGTGTAGTGTAGTGTAGTGTGATGTAGTGTAGTGTGATGTAGTGTAGTGTGATGTAGTGTAGTGTAGTGTGTAGTGTGATGTAGTGTAGTGTGATGTAGTGTAGTGTAGTGTGATGTAGTGTAGTGTGATGTAGTGTAGTGTAGTGTGTAGTGTGATGTAGTGTAGTGTGATGTAGTGTAGTGTAGTGTAGTGTGATGTAGTGTAGTGTGATGTAGTGTAGTGTAGTGTGATGTAGTGTAGTGTGATGTAGTGTAGTGTAGTGTGATGTAGTGTAGTGTGATGTAGTGTAGTGTAGTGTGATGTAGTGTAGTGCGATGTAGTGTAGTGTAGTGTAGTGTGATGTAGTGTAGTGTAGTGTAGTGTGATGTAGTGTAGTGTAGTGTGATGTAGTGTAGTGTAGTGTGATGTAGTGTAGTGTGATGTAGTGTAGTGTAGTGTGATGTAGTGTAGTGTAGTGTGATGTAGTGTAGTGTGGTGTGGTGTAGTGTAGTGTGATGTAGTGTAGTGTGATGTAGTGTAGTGTAGTGTGATGTAGTGTAGTGTAGTGTGATGTAGTGTAGTGTGATGTAGTGTAGTGTAGTGTAGTGTGATGTAGTGTAGTGTGATGTGGTGTAGTGTAGTGTGATGTAGTGTAGTGTGATGTAGTGTAGTGTAGTGTGATGTAGTGTAGTGTAGTGTAGTGTGGTGTAGTGTAGTGTGATGTAGTGTAGTGTAGTGTAGTGTGATGTAGTGTAGTGTAGTGTGATGTAGTGTAGTGTAGTGTGATGTAGTGTAGTGTGATGTAGTGTAGTGTAGTGTAGTGTGATGTAGTGTAGTGTGATGTGGTGTAGTGTAGTGTGATGTAGTGTAGTGTGATGTAGTGTAGTGTAGTGTGATGTAGTGTAGTGTAGTGTAGTGTGGTGTAGTGTAGTGTGATGTAGTGTAGTGTAGTGTAGTGTGATGTAGTGTAGTGTAGTGTAATGTGGTGTAATGTGGTGTAGTATAATGTAGTGTAGTGTAGTGTAGTGTAGTGTGGTGTAGTGTAATGTAGTGTAGTGTAGTGTAGTGTGATGTAGTGTAGTGTAGTGTAGTATAATGTGGTGTAGTGTAGTGTGATGTAGTGTAGTGTAGTGTAGTGTAGTGTGATGTAGTGTAGTGTAGTGTGATGTAGTGTAGTGTAGTGTGATGTAGTGTAGTGTGATGTAGTGTAGTGTAGTGTAATGTGGTGTAATGTGGTGTAGTATAATGTAGTGTAGTGTAGTGTAGTGTAGTGTGGTGTAGTGTATGTAGTGTAGTGTAGTGTAGTGTGATGTAGTGTAGTGTAGTGTAGTGTGATGTAGTGTAGTGTAGTGTAGTGTAGTGTAGTGTGATGTAGTGTAGTGTAGTGTGATGTAGTGTAGTGTAGTGTAGTGTAGTGTGGTGTAGTGTAGTGTGATGTAGTGTAGTGTGATGTAGTGTAGTGTAGTGTGATGTAGTGTAGTGTAGTGTAGTGTGATGTAGTGTAGTGTAGTGTAGTGTAGTGTAATGTAGTGTAGTGTAGTGTGGTGTAGTGTAATGTATGTAGTGTAGTGTGATGTAGTGTAATGTAGTGTAGTGTGGTGTAGTGTAGTGTAGTGTAGTGTAGTGTGATGTAGTGTGGTGTGGTGTAGTGTAGTGTAGTGTGATGTAGTGTAGTGTAGTGTAGTGTGATGTAGTGTAGTGTAGTGTAGTGTAGTGTGATGTGGTGTAGTGTAGTGTGGTGTAGTGTAATGTAGTGTGATGTAGTGTAGTGTAGTGTGATGTAGTGTAGTGTGATGTAGTGTAGTGTGATGTAGTGTAGTGTAGTGTGATGTAGTGTAGTGTGATGTAGTGTAGTGTAGTGTGATGTAGTGTAGTGTGGTGTGGTGTAGTGTAGTGTGATGTAGTGTAGTGTGATGTAGTGTAGTGTAGTGTGATGTAGTGTAGTGTAGTGTGATGTAGTGTAGTGTGATGTAGTGTAGTGTAGTGTAGTGTGATGTAGTGTAGTGTGATGTGGTGTAGTGTAGTGTGATGTAGTGTAGTGTGATGTAGTGTAGTGTAGTGTGATGTAGTGTAGTGTAGTGTAGTGTGGTGTAGTGTAGTGTGATGTAGTGTAGTGTAGTGTGATGTAGTGTAGTGTAGTGTGATGTAGTGTAGTGTAGTGTGATGTAGTGTAGTGTGATGTAGTGTAGTGTAGTGTAGTGTGATGTAGTGTAGTGTGATGTGGTGTAGTGTAGTGTGATGTAGTGTAGTGTAGTGTGATGTAGTGTAGTGTAGTGTAGTGTGGTGTAGTGTAGTGTGATGTAGTGTAGTGTAGTGTAGTGTGATGTAGTGTAGTGTAGTGTAATGTGGTGTAATGTGGTGTAGTATAATGTAGTGTAGTGTAGTGTAGTGTAGTGTGGTGTAGTGTAATGTAGTGTAGTGTAGTGTAGTGTGATGTAGTGTAGTGTAGTGTAGTATAATGTGGTGTAGTGTAGTGTGATGTAGTGTAGTGTAGTGTAGTGTAGTGTGATGTAGTGTAGTGTAGTGTGATGTAGTGTAGTGTAGTGTGATGTAGTGTAGTGTGATGTAGTGTAGTGTAGTGTAATGTGGTGTAATGTGGTGTAGTATAATGTAGTGTAGTGTAGTGTAGTGTGGTGTAGTGTAATGTAGTGTAGTGTAGTGTAGTGTGATGTAGTGTAGTGTAGTGTAGTGTAGTGATGTAGTGTAGTGTAGTGTAGTGTAGTGTAGTGTGATGTAGTGTAGTGTGATGTAGTGTAGTGTAGTGTAGTGTAGTGTGGTGTAGTGTAGTGTGATGTAGTGTAGTGTGATGTAGTGTAGTGTGATGTAGTGTAGTGTAGTGTAGTGTAGTGTAGTGTAGTGTAATGTAGTGTAGTGTAGTGTGGTGTAGTGTAATGTAGTGTAGTGTGATGTAGTGTAGTGTAGTGTAGTGTAATGTAGTGTAGTGTGGTGTAGTGTAGTGTAGTGTAGTGTGATGTAGTGTGGTGTGGTGTAGTGTAGTGTAGTGTAGTGTGATGTAGTGTAGTGTAGTGTAGTGTGATGTAGTGTAGTGTAGTGTAGTGTAGTGTGATGTGGTGTAGTGTAGTGTGGTGTAGTGTAATGTAGTGTGATGTAGTGTAGTGTAGTGTGATGTAGTGTAGTGTGATGTAGTGTAGTGTGATGTAGTGTAGTGTGGTGTAGTGTAGTGTAGTGTGATGTAGTGTAGTGTGATGTAGTTAGTGTAGTGTGGTGTAGTGTAGTGTAGTGTAGTGTGATGTAGTGTAGTGTGATGTAGTGTAGTGTGATGTAGTGTAGTGTAGTGTGGTGTAGTGTAGTGTAGTGTAGTGTGATGTAGTGTAGTGTGATGTAGTGTAGTGTAGTGTGATGTAGTGTAGTGTGGTGTGGTGTAGTGTAGTGTGATGTAGTGTAGTGTAGTGTAGTGTGATGTAGTGTAGTGTGATGTAGTGTAGTGTAGTGTAGTGTGATGTAGTGTAGTGTAGTGTGATGTAGTGTAGTGTGATGTAGTGTAGTGTAGTGTGATGTAGTGTAGTGTAGTGTGATGTAGTGTAGTGTAGTGTAGTGTAGTGTGATGTAGTGTAGTGTAGTGTAGTGTGATGTAGTGTAGTGTAGTGTGATGTAGTGTAGTGTAGTGTAGTGTGATGTAGTGTAGTGTAGTGTAGTGTAGTGTGATGTAGTGTATGTAGTGTGATGTAGTGTAGTGTAGTGTAGTGTGATGTAGTGTAGTGTGATGTAGTGTAGTGTAGTGTAGTGTGATGTAGTGTAGTGTGGTGTAGTGTGATGTAGTGTAGTGTGATGTAGTGTAGTGTAGTGTAGTGTAGTGTAGTGTGATGTAGTGTAGTGTGATGTAGTGTAGTGTGATGTAGTGTAGTGTAGTGTGATGTAGTGTAGCTGTAGTGTAGTGTGATGTAGTGTAGTGTGATGTAGTGTAGTGTGCTGTAGTGTAGTGTAGTGTAGTGTAGTGTAGTGTGATGTAGTGTAGTGTGGTGTAGTGTAGTGTAGTGTGATGTAGTGTAGTGTGATGTAGTGTAGTGTAGTGTAGTGTAGTGTGATGTAGTGTAGTGTGGTGTAGTGTAGTGTGATGTAGTGTAGTGTTGTGTAGTGTGGTGTAGTGTATGTAGTGTAGTGTGATGTAGTGTAGTGTAGTGTAATGTAGTGTAGTGTGGTGTAGTGTAGTGTAGTGTAGTGTATTGTAGTGTAGTGTGATGTAGTGTGGTGTGGTGTAGTGTAGTGTAGTGTAGTGTGATGTAGTGTAGTGTAGTGTAGTGTGATGTAGTGTAGTGTAGTGTGATGTAGTGTAGTGTAGTGTAGTGTAGTGTAGTGTGATGTAGTGTAGTGTAGTGTAGTGTAGTGTGATGTAGTGTAGTGTGGTGTAGTGTGATGTAGTGTAGTGTGATGTAGTGTAGTGTGATGTAGTGTAGTGTAGTGTAGTGTGATGTAGTGTAGTGTGATGTAGTGTAGTGTAGTGTGATGTAGTGTAGTGTAGTGTGATGTAGTGTAGTGTGATGTAGTGTAGTGTAGTGTAGTGTGATGTAGTGTAGTGTAGTGTAGTGTGATGTAGTGTAGTGTGATGTAGTGTAGTGTAGTGTGATGTAGTGTAGTGTGATGTAGTGTAGTGTAGTGTAGTGTGATGTAGTGTAGTGTAGTGTGATGTAGTGTAGTGTGATGTAGTGTAGTGTAGTGTAGTGTGATGTAGTGTAGTGTAGTGTGATGTAGTAGTGTAGTGTAGTGTAGTGTGATGTAGTGTAGTGTGATGTAGTGTAGTGTAGTGTAGTGTGATGTAGTGTAGTGTAGTGTGATGTAGTGTAGTGTGATGTAGTGTAGTGTAGTGTAGTGTGATGTAGTGTAGTGTGATGTAGTGTAGTGTAGTGTAGTGTGATGTAGTGTAGTGTTATGTAGTGTAGTGTAGTGTGATGTAGTGTAGTGTGATGTAGTGTAGTGTAGTGTAGTGTGATGTAGTGTAGTGTGATGTAGTGTAGTGTAGTGTGATGTAGTGTAGTGTGTGTAGTGTAGTGTAGTGTAGTGTGATGTAGTGTAGTGTAGTGTAGTGTGATGTAGTGTAGTGTAGTGTAGTGTAGTGTGATGTAGTGTAGTGTAGTGTAGTGTGATGTAGTGTAGTGTTATGTAGTGTAGTGTAGTGTGATGTAGTGTAGTGTAGTGTAGTGTGATGTAGTGTAGTGTAGTATGATGTAGTGTAGTGTTATGTAGTGTAGTGTAGTGTAGTGTGATGTAGTGTAGTGTAGTGTGATGTAGTGTAGTGTGATGTAGTGTAGTGTAGTGTAGTGTGATGTAGTGTAGTGTGATGTAGTGTAGTGTAGTGTATGTAGTGTAGTGTAGTGTAGTGTAGTGTAGTGTAGTGTGATGTAGTGTAGTGTGATGTAGTGTAGTGTATGTAGTGTAGTGTAGTGTAGTGTGATGTAGTGTAGTGTAGTGTGATGTAGTGTAGTGTAGTGTGATGTAGTGTAGTGTGATGTAGTGTAGTGTAGTGTAGTGTGATGTAGTGTAGTGTGATGTAGTGTAGTGTGATGTAGTGTAGTGTAGTGTAGTGTGATGTAGTGTAGTGTAGTGTAGTGTGATGTAGTGTAGTGTGATGTAGTGTAGTGTAGTGTAGTGTGATGTAGTGTAGTGTAGTGTGATGTAGTGTAGTGTGATGTAGTGTAGTGTAGTGTAGTGTGATGTAGTGTAGTGTGATGTAGTGTAGTGTAGTGTGATGTAGTGTAGTGTAGTGTAGTGTAGTGTAGTGTAGTGTGATGTAGTGTAGTGTGATGTAGTGTAGTGTAGTGTAGTGTGATGTAGTGTAGTGTGATGTAGTGTAGTGTAGTGTGATGTAGTGTAGTGTAGTGTGTGTAGTGTAGTGTAGTGTAGTGTGTGTAGTGTAGTGTGATGTAGTGTAGTGTAGTGTAGTGTGATGTAGTGTAGTGTATGTGTGTAGTGTAGTGTAGTGTGATGTAGTGTAGTGTAGTGTGATGTAGTGTAGTGTAGTGTATGTAGTGTAGTGTGATGTAGTGTAGTGTAGTGTAGTGTGATGTAGTGTAGTGTGATGTAGTGTAGTGTAGTGTAGTGTGATGTAGTGTAGTGTAGTGTAGTGTGATCGTAGTGTAGTGCACTGATGTAGTGTAGTGTAGATGTAGTGTAGTGTGATGTAGTGTAGTGTAGTGTGATGTAGTGTAGTGTAGTGTATGTAGTGTAGATGTAGTGTGATGTAGTGTGATGTATGTAGTGTAGTGTGATGTAGTGTAGTGTAGTGATGTAGTGTAGTGTGATGTAGTGTAGTGTGAGTAGTAGTGTAGTGAGAGTAGTGTAGTGTAGTGTATGTAGTGTGTGTGATGTAGTGTAGTGTGATGTAGTGTAGTGTAGTGTGATGTAGTGTAGTGTAGTGTAGTGTAGTTGATGTAGTGTAGTGTAGTGTGATGTAGTTAGTGTAGTGTGATGTAGTGTAGTGTAGTGTAGTGTAGTGTGATGTAGTGTAGTGTAGTGTGATGTAGTAGTAGTGTAGTGTAGTGTAGTGTGATGTAGTGTAGTGTAGTGTGATCGTAGTGTAGTGTAGTCGAGTAGATCTGAGGTACTGTGTAGTGTGATGCTAGAGCAGGCCAGGATCGTTGAGGCCCACCAGCTCAGCTACCGTAGTTGCGTGGCACCATGTGATCTCCGCTGTGACCACCACGTCTCAAGCATTATCGCAATGGTTGTCTGTGGAAGATTTGCACCCAAGTCTATACACCAACTGTTTATCTAGTCTTCATCAACTATCTCTGACACCATTTATCTTTGCACAATCATATATCTAGCTAGTGGTTCCATCTATCTATCTATCTACGTCTAGCTAACATGTATACCACTGTCCTATCACATTGATCCATCTATCTACTAGATCCATCTACTTCTATCTGGACCGAATCAGCCATCATTTACAGCCTGCAAGTTGCGAGAGTTGATCCATGAGGACTCCACACATCCCAAGATCTCGAATGTGGATCTGGCCAAATTTAGCACAGTCAAACCGAATGTTGTGGGGCCTCCATTTGACTTGCTTTGTCACAGCACATCCCAAGATACGAATGGGAATGGGGAATTTGGAACAAGTACACCACTGTTTTTTGGCCATCAAACATCCTGACCATGCTTTGGGCACAGTGCATTTTGGAGAGTCACAGCATCAGAAATGTAATTCTAACAGTTTCCCATTTCCTCTTGACCACTTTTGAACAATGCACTGCTGCCGGAACCCCCACAAAGTGCATTTTGAGGAGATAATCAGTGTTATTCACTTCACCTGTCACTGCTCATAATGTTATGCCTGATCGGTGTCTCAAATCAGCCCATCTGGTACCTGTATGGGTTCCCACCCACTTCCCATCCCAAAAACATGCCAGTAGGTGGACTCTGGTTTGTGGATCCTTTTTTGTGTGTGGTGTGTGGTGTGTGGTGCCCATGGTCTGGCATCCCATTCTCACCCACTGCTCACTGGATAAGCTCAGGATCCACTGTTCATGTCTGAGGTTATAAATATAGGAGTGTGATGGTGCATTATTTTGTGTGCTCACTCATTTGCATCAATTAATCTTCAAGCTGTGCTGTACTCAGCTTTAAACCCTTTTATAACAATAAATCCCTTTCTGTTAAACTCGGAACAGAGTCAATAAAATCACTATAAATATTAACAGTGAAAACAGAGATTTGAAAGAGTAAAAGTTAAAATCTTGTACATGAGTTCAGCTTCTCAGCTAGGAGGATGTAGTTATGTGGACAGTTCTTCATCTTGCTCCATTTTCATTTGCTTATTGTTTTGTGGGCCTTTTATTACAGCCTTAAAGCCAAGCGTTACAGATGCAGGTTGTAAATGTTCCGAAAAATGCCTGTTATTATTCACTATAATTCCTATAAGTGTATTTCTTTATTTTTAGGTTGTTTATGTTTGACCTGAAATGATCTCTGCTTGACCTTCCTGAACTCCGAGATGAGTGAACTCTACACAATATATGAAAAAATGTATTACTAGAATTAACCCTAAACAGTGTGTGTTCATGGTGAAACAGAGCCAAAGTGGGTTTATGAAACAAAACAGATGCATGAGACAAAACTCAGAAGTAAAAATATTCGATGTTATGTGCAACAGCAGCTCTGACAGTACGTCTGCTGCTAATTCTAATCAGATTCTCATTCAGATGTACTGTACTTTTAATACACAGAAAATTAATCAACACATTCAGGCCAAAGCGATAGTCTTATCAGACTAGAGGAGGAGATAAGTCTTATCATTGTATTCACTGCAATTGCATTTTTCCTTGCAGACAGCAGAGGGGTCTGCTACTCCTTTAATCAAAATGCTCCTATACACTGATCAGGCATAACATTATGACCACCTGCCTAATATTGTGTTAGTCCCCCTTTTGATGCCAGAACACCCTTGACCCGTCATGCACTGTGTATTCTGACACCTTTCTATCAGAACCAGCATTAATTTCTTCAGCAACCTGAGCAACAGTAGCTCTTCTGTTGGATCGGATCACACGGGCCAGCCTTCGCTCCCCACGTGCATCAGAGAGCCTTGGCCGCCCATGACCCTGTCACCGGTTCACCACTGTTCCTTCCTTGGACCACTTTTGATAGATACTGACCACTGCAGACAGGGAACACCTCACAAGAGCTGCAGTTTTGGAGATGCTCTGATCCAGTGGTCTAGCCATCACAAATTGAAGTCTAAAGTCTTGAACTTTAAAGTCTATTACAACTTCACGGGATACTAGAATCGCTCCAAAACCTGGATCATAGGAATGACACGTCTGTGTTTTGCCTGTGTGTAACTGCGTCTCTGTAGAATGGTGTAAAATGATTGATGTAAAATGATTAAATGGGAATTGTTATATTGCTGACACAAGCGACTTATCCACTTCATATGTATAAGTTTCACAGCAAACTATGTGGGACAGCTGGATTGCTTGTGGCCAGGAAGCTTTTCAGAAGCCTAAACTGCACTTTTTTTGAGTAGTGAGCTGACAGGAGTTTCCCCAGAGTCAGCCCATTGTGAGCTGAACCACGTGGGTCAGACAAGCCTTGAAGTACAGTTTGGACTCAGAATATACTCAGTGCTGGAAAAAATAAGCTGATCCTTGACCTGGACAGAAGAGTGTGAATGATTTGTCCAGGACCTGATTAAGGAGGAAGAGTTCTTAATACATACAAGTTTTTTTCCCCTCCAGCCTCATCTACAGTGTATATACAATTACAACAAACAGACACGAGGAGCAATTATCAGGGTTTAAGCACTGTAAGTGCTTGAATAAAAAGATATGTATTATTTAGAAAGCATACAAGCACTGGAGACAGAACAAGACAATGATTGTTGTAGAATGACACCTCAATGGCTTTTAAAGGCCTCCTACTGGTCCAGCGGCAGGAGCCCAGGATCAGGCTCTCATTGCCGTGGCCCGGGTTTGACTCCAGGGCAGGGAGCTTAACCCAGCCACTGAAGTGTTAACTCTCACTGCCGGTCCCAAGCCCAGATAAAATGGGAGGGTTGCTTCAGGAAGGGCATCCGGCATAAAACCTGTGCCAAATCAAAACATGTGGACCAAATGATCCACTGTGGCGACCCCGAACAGAGAGCAGCCGAAAGAACAACAGCTCCAATGCCTTTTAAAACACAGCATTTGAACACACAACTCAAATTAGACAAGGCCCGAAATGTCAACATTGTACAGTTGACTATTATTCAACTCGATATGCCTCACTGAATCTAAAGACAAAAAAAAATATCTAAAGGAGACATTCTACAGAAGCAAAAAATATTTTCATATTTTTCAAATCTCATGACCAGTAGGCTCATGTGCCTTCAGGTCATGGTGAGGACATGCACCAGCAGATTGGTCTATCAAAAATCTTATGATCTTCAGTGATGATCAAGATAATAATGCATTACAGTTTTCATTCTGTTGCCAAATTTCAAATGAGCAGAAGAAAAAAGAAAAAGAAAAAAAAAGGCATATTGGAATAGCAATAATCCTGCTTCCTCTGGGTTGTGTAAGAAGCCTGCCAAAATTCAAATAGACCTACAATTGCGTTTGCATTTCTGATGCCTTGCACAGAAACTCGTCAATCAGTGTTAGGAGTGGGAGTATTATGGAGAATGTTTTTATTTGGATGGCCAAGAAGGAAAATAAGCATCAGCACAATCGTCCATTACGTAGGTTTTTCCTCCTTGGCCATCGAACGAGATGGACGTTACTTCCATATGGCAGGGTCAGAACTCATAAGATACGGGAAATGCAAATGGACTTTGGTTTTCCAATCGAAACACGGCAGACTCTGGACGTTCAGGGAGAACGAAAAAGCAAATGGTTACACGATTTCGCATTTTCACAAATATAGAAAACACAAATAGACAAAGAATATTGCATTTCTTTAAAACTGAATTAAACAGAATTATCAAGAACTCTAAATACATGTGAAAATCAGTCGGTTTCTACATGTGGGGTCTGAAAATAGTTTAATAGTGAAACTTGTCATCACCAATCAAGTTCCATATTGATTATTCTAAATACATTTGTTTACTATGCAGTTTATTTCATGCTGAAGACTTATAATAAATGATCTCTCTCATATATAAAAATGTGTGTGTGTGTAATATACATACATGTATATACATACATATACACACACTATATTTTATATAATATATATATATATATATATTTTTTTTTTTAAGGGTTTATGTTTTGTAGCTTTATATAATATTTTCCTTTTTTTAATAATATCTGTTGCACATCAACTGCAGTTTATTCATTTATGAATGAATTATAAATTTATGAATCTCTCAGAGAGAGGTACAGAAAATATTTGCTCATTTGGTACACACACAAACTCATTAAAGTCCTTTTTCTACTAATCGTAGAAACCCTTAAAATCCTCCTCCATTTCATCACTGGACTGGAAGAGCTGCCATAAGTCCAGGGCAGATGCTGAGAGTCTCCGTGACTCAGAAACGTTTCTGAGACACCGAAGAGTCTGGGATGCTACAGGTTTACCAGAAAAGCCACACAGGGGCTCAGATGGTGCGGTTCGCCTCCGCCTCAATGGCTGCGCTTTTCTTTGCAAGACTCCAGACGGGGTATCTGTGCTGGAAGAAGACATTTCCTCTGTGACAGGTCCATGATGTGTAACATCAGGCATCTTGCCTGAATTACAGAAAGGTCTCTCAGTTGTACATTCTGTAACATCTGAAAGTAACTTCGGTGCAGTCTGCAAGTTCGACACTGCAGACGGCTCAGACAGCGTGCGAGTGTTCCCTGCACCCAATGAAATGCGTCTCGTCCTGAAAACTGCAGGATCTGAAAGTCGAACATGCTGCGTGCTTTGTGAAGTCCTTCCTTCTAAACAAGCATGAAATGAGGTCCTGGTCGTCTCCAGACAATCAGACAGACAGTCTTGTCTAGTTTT
>JAUCMX010000020.1:15005672-15158172 GCA_033459395.1 Hemibagrus guttatus
TAAGGAAGTAGTTAGCCAAACAAGGATTTAGCCGTACATCAACTTTCCCAATCAGTGCTGCTTTACACTTCTACCCAGTGGACAAAAGGAAGCAAAGACAGTCACCTCAGGCTTGCTCACTAGGGAAAATTTTGTCTAACATCTAGGACTGTTTGTTGTTTATTATGTTCTGTAAAGCTGCTTTGAGACAATGCTCTTTGTTAAAAGCGCTATACAAATAAAATTTAATTGAATGTAGAGTTGTCTGAATGAGACTGCTATTAACTTGCAAATAGGCCTGAAACTGTCCCATTCTCAACAATCCCACAGCTATAAAAGGACCATTTTCACCCATAGATCCACAAAGTATTATTCACTCAGTTTTATCAGAGGCCAATCAATCAGGTTCAAAAGTAGTAAAGATTTAAAAGGAGACAAGGAATCCACCGAAACTACTTGCCTAGTAATCTTTATGATCAATAGATAATCTTCAGTTGTGAGGGAAAAAAGATTCAGTTAATGACATTATGAATTGAATCTTTTGAATAGTTTTCTACATCATCCAAAGTCAACTACTTTTTCATAGTGGTACCAGTGGGATTTAGCACTTCATTGCTATCTAAAGAGAGTGATGCAGCAAAGCTTTAGTTCTTTAGTCAATACAGTCCTCTACCCTTATCATCTGTAAGCTCTACTCAAAACAAGACAATGCCTTTACTTTCATGCAAATTCTAGTCATAGTTCAATAACTAACCAAGCAAAGACATTTGTGAACGGTTTCAGGATGAGCTTTTTAATGAAAGGAGATAAAACTCTGATGAAAATGTTTAACTAAATGTAAAGAAACACCAGATAGAGAGAAGCATATAGACATTTTCTATTCATAAGTAAAATTAGTCCATCAGACAGTTTTATGAAGAGCAAAACAAAGTCTAATGAGACTAAATGATTTAAATTGCACTCACTCCTCCAAGGCTCTTGATATCAGTCTCTAAAGCCTCGCTTCGTTTATTACACGGCAGATCCAAATAGAAGATGCGCCCAGCCAAGGGCTTCTTGTGAACAGGCTCGTACACTGGATGATGTTTCTTGATAGATGAAGCTATTCGGTGCTCATCATTGTCTGGGTTTGGATCTGTAGATGAAATTCAATAGCAATTTTCACGGCAAGATCAAGGTAGTTAAAACAGGACATTCCAGAGTTTTTCAACAACAAAAAAAAAATCTTACAGTGATACATGTCTGTTTCTGCTGACGTCTTTTGTTTACCTATAGATAACACTGAATATTACACATTTCTTCTTCTGTATAAATACTCCCTGTTCATCTCAGTAAATTCGAAGAGTTTTGTCTCTGTGTGGTTCTTTGGCAAAAAGCTTCCCTGATATCTGTAGAGGAAGCGGCAGTGGCGCGACTCGGGCTTCTTCACCGAGTGAACCAGAAGATTCTAACATACAGCTTATCAACAGTGTCAATAATACCAGCTTTATAAGATCCTTCACTTCTACAAATTAATAAGAAATTTTAGCAATCTGTCCTGGTGAGACATTGTGGAAGAATTCTAAATATGTATTTTCTGAGGAAGAATTGCCAGTATTGTCAAGAGCAGGACAGTCCATTAGGTCCGAAATCAAACTCATTCAGCACTCTAATGGAAAACCGCAATCTACACATGTAAAAGTACATTTAAATCACACACTTAACTGAAGCACAATGCTGAAAATATTGCTCAGGTCACACATGGAAGTCTCTGGACACAAAATATGAGTGTCCTTGAATTAAATCCAATATTCTGCTGAGCGTTTCTCTGTAAAGCTCTAGATTTTCTGTTAAATCTGAATAAAACTCATGAGACTGGACATAAAGGAGTATCATTAATTATAGTGACGTTCTGTAACAGCACCAAATGTTATTACACCTCACTGAACATGGCTCGCTTCACAGAAGGCTGTATCTCGATTGCTAAAAGGTCAGAATGTCAGACGGTACATTATACATAATTGATTTAACATGATATAAAAGAACAAATTATTCTGACTCTCTAAACGTGACAGGTAAGATTTTTCTGCACATTTCACATAGGACTCTTCTTACTGATTGAGTATTAAAGGCTCTCTTAAATTTAAAAGGGATGAGATTAAAACAGACAACATGATAAGCAAAATATCATGGAAGTATTTTGTTATACGGTCCGTCTAAACACGGGCTATAGGAATGCTGAGCTCTCTGAACTTTCTAAATAAATGATGTATTTAACTCAAGCATCATTTATATAGGGCTGTCTGCAGTAAAGAATCTGTGAGATGTATTTTAAAGAAAATGATTAAAATACATCAAAAACAGGAATGAAATGAAATATTACAGAAGTGTTTTGTTATTCTAAACCTGACATATGGGAACACTGGACAAGAACTGAGGCATATTTCTTAACTATATCTCGATTGTGGTATGGGAAGGAAGGTTAAAGAGCTAAAGATTAAAATAAAACAACTTACCTTGAAATTTTGGTTTCGTGGATCTGGGAAAGCTCTGGTGTTTCATTACAGTTCAGGAGTGGAGCTAAGAGTTCCTTAGCTAGCTTTACCATGAAGTAATCTTACTGTGAAGCATATAAAGGATTTATTAATACAGTCAGGCACTGGAGAAAAAGAAAAACAATAAGGACATTTAACTTACTTTATTGCACTTTCTCTACGTTGAACTCTGTTACAGCTGCCAGATACAGTAATGGTGAGCTCCGGTGTCAGTTTGATGTCTGCATCAACAGGCAGTTTTTTTTAAATGTGCCCCGTATTTTAAACTCAAGCTAACGTTACACCGGAAGTTCAAACGCGAACAAAGCTAACAGCTAGCTAACAAATTACCCAACCAAGCCTACGTAAACATACCCGAATTTCCTGTAGACACATTGTCCTTGCGTTGATATTTATTTACATTTATTTGTTTGCAAAACACAACAACAAAATGTTCCTCTGTGTTTGTTTTGTTATTCTCTAATCCGACCCAAAACAAAACAATTCAATTTTCCCGCTCATGAAATCTACTTCCTGCTGCGAAGAACAGAAATGACGGTTTCATTTCACAGCCACACTTTTCGACCTACTACGTCATAGCATTTTACTATTTTATCTGCAACTTAAACATATTACATACTCAATGAGCTGCATAATATGAAATATATATCATTTGTTAAACTCCATATTTATTTTTTTTAGAGCAGGCACAACTGATTTATATGCGCGTCGCATGATTGAAATGCCCTTTATGACGAATGTGCGGCCGTGAAAATGAAGTCACAACATAAACACATGTCATGTGTGCAGGTTAAGGGGAAAACGTGAACTTTTTTGATTAGAGATAGAGGGCTTGTAGGGTCGTGCTAAGGAGCGTAACTATTTGTATGTATTTTTGTCTGATTTAGTCTATCTGTTGTAATGCTGTCATCGCGGAGATCTATTTTTAACTCGAGTGAATATTATAAAGTTGAGTAGTTCTATCAAGTGGCTGGCTATCTGTAGCTAGCAAAAACAGCTCCATGACACGATAAATGACATGAGAGGGTTGTTGAAGATCGTTGGACTGGATTTAGAAGAGGTGTTCACTACAAGGTTACATCAAGAAACATTAAACCAAGGTGAGAGACTTGAACTGAACGTTATTTAGTTTGTAGTAATTTTTTTATTCTAGGCACTGACTTCTGTCCTGCCTGTAAGAGCTTGCTTAGCGTTTCTGTAATGATTAATTACTGCATAATGATATAATCATCACATCTCTCGTTGTGCCTGTTTTTTACACCAGGCTGTTTGAGATGTCTTCTAAGAGTTTTCAGACCAACATGGATAATATAACACCAGTACAGCAGATGGTGGCTTCTTGTTCTGGTGCTTTGCTCACATCACTGTTTGGTGAGTTGAAGTGCACTCGCACTGAATTGGTTTACAAATAACAGCTATTATTATTATTATTATTATTATTATTATTATTATTATTATTATTATTATATTGACTTCTTTCCTGCTTTACCAAACCTTTTCTGATGCCTAAAAACTTAATTTAGTAAATACTATAATAATGTTTGATTTATATACTACCTTTCTAACCTACAATGTCAATTTACCCAATACACACACAAACACACACACACAAATAGTAAAGACTAGATTGAAAGGTGCATCAGTCGTTAATTTTCTTTCTTATTTGTACGAATATATTCAAACAGGAGAAACAAAATTGTTTTAAGCCATGACCTTAGCACAAGTGTACTAAGTGACTGAACAAATGAAACTGATTTCAGGTCCAGAATGCTTTGTTTGGATTTGGATGAATTTCCTGTCAGTTATTTTGTAGACATTCAACAGGACACTAGATTTGGATAAAAGAGGTTTGTGAGTATGGACAGAAATAGGGTCTCAAGGAGTTAATAAAAAATCATTCAAATGTCAAACCTACCTATAGAACCATTAGGGTGGTGGTAGGGCCCTTGAACCAAGGCCCTATGACCATTGGGCCCTTGAGCAAGGCCCCCAACCCACCCTGCTCCAGGGGCGCTGTATCATGGCTGACACTGTGCTCTGACCCCAACCCCGAATGATGGGATATGCGAAGAATTTCACTGTGCAGTAATGTACATGTGACAAATAAGGACAACTTTACTTTGCTTATTTTAAAATTGACTTAATTCTCCATATGCACCTTTGTTGTTGCTGTTCTTTCAGCTGCTCCCTGTTTGGCATCGCCACATGTTTAGATTTTGACACAGGTTTTAAGCCGCATGTCCTTCCTGACGCAAACCTCCCATTTTATCCGGGCTTGGGACTGACACTGAGAGTTAATACTTAAGTGGCTAGGTTAAGCCCAGGAATCGAACCCAGGCCACGGCAAAGAGAGAGCAGGATCCTGCTGCTGAAAGCTCCTTGAAGACTGAAAGCTTGCTCGTTTTAATAGATGTTACAGTAAGGAAACGACAAGTAATGCATTTGCCCAACTGGGGAAAGGTTACAGTTTGATCTTGCTGCTGTTCTGAGAAATTGTAGGTATATATATAAATATATGACAATTTCTCAGAATTTCTAGTGGAAAGCCTTCCCAGAAGGGTGGATTTTTTTTGTTTATTATAACAGTAAAGGGATTAGGGATCAGAAAGCATTTATGTACGCTATGGGCAGATGTCCACAAACCTTTGGCCATTCTGTGAATCATGAGAATGAAGCTAGTGAGACTTGCCATGTTTTAGCAGAGTCATTTACAATGAAGTTATGTGAGCTATTTTGTTAGCAGAGTCAGTTACACTTTCAGGCAACAAAAAAAGAACATGGGACTGGGCAGCACACTGGAGCTTCACTCGCCTGTTGCGATAGATAATAAATGAGCAAGTTGTCCACCCTCGCCTGTGGTGTACACAAGCCTACACAAGTGCTGGTATCATGTGTGCTATTAAAACATATGAAGAAGCATGAATTTATAGCTGTGCACAATTGTAAGCACACTAAGCAACCCTTCGTATATATGAAGATTTTGGTAGCGTGGCAATAAGGATTTGTGTTTATTCAGCCACAAGAGCATTACTGAGGTCAGGTGAAGTGATCTGGGGTACAGTCAGTGTTCCAGTTCATTCCAAAGATTCCAGTGTCTGGCACAGAGCCTTGACTCTTGAGTTTTTGCACCCCATCCTGGGCAAACCGTGTCTTCATGGAGCTCGCATTGTGCACAGGGGCATTGTCATACTGGAACAGGTTATTGGTTCCAGTGAAGGGAAATTGAAATCCTACAGCATACAATGACATTCCTATACAATTGTTCATTTCCATGTTTGCGGACACATTTTGGGGGAAAACCTTCATGGTTAGGTGTCCACACACTTTTGGCCATATAGTGTATGTTGAAAATAGCTGTATAAAGTCTTGAGGTATGTTACACCATCCTGAAATACAACAAGTATAAAAAAAATAGCTACACAAAACATTCAATGAGACCTATTTTTCTTTTTCTGGTTGTTAAACCTACTCTGTGTAAATAAAAAAGGCTGCTGTTTAATCAAATTTAAGGACCCCTCTACTGATCGACTAAAATGATGATTCTTCTTTTTTTCCTTCTGTTTTACAGTAACTCCTTTGGATGTCATAAAGATTAGACTCCAGGCACAGACCAGTCCCCTATCCAAAGGTGGTTCCAGAAAGAAAAAAACCCACACATTATGTGTAGAGCTCTGTTGATTCACTTATACTCAAATGTTCCTTCTGTCCCACAGGAAAATGCTTTGTGTATTGCAATGGCCTGATGGATCATATATGTGTGTGTGAAAATGGGAACACAAAAGCGTGGTATAAACCTCGGGGTCATTTCAGCGGCACGCTGGTAAGACTCGAGGACAGATCCGGTGGTTATATCGTCATTATATATATATATATATGTCATTGGGGGCAGTGGTGGCTGTGTTGTTGATCGGAGGATCGGGGTTCAAGCCCCAGTACCACCAAGCTCCACTGTTGGGCAATTGAGCAAGGCCCTTAACCCTCTCTGCTCCAGGGGCACTGTATCATAGCTGCCCCTGCGCTCTGACCCCAACTTTCTCAGCTGGGATATGCGAAGAAAAGAATTCCACTGTGCTGTAATGTATGGGTGGCGATAAGAAAGGCTTCATGCCCCCCCCCATCAAGTAATAACGAGATCGCTGTTGTATGAAAATGTATGTAAAAACACAGAATGTTCTGTGATGCAGGATGCCTTCATCAAGATCGTACGCATGGAAGGGATCAAGTCGCTGTGGAGCGGCCTTCCTCCAACACTGTTAGTCTTTTATTTATTCATATATTTTTAGCTGACATCGTTCACACACCCAGTGTTGATGTTTTATGTTCAGATAAAAAAAGACTTTTAGACAGAATAGCAAGAAATTTCCTCGTCTTTATTTAGGAGAATGTTCCTGACATATTCTTACATTTTCTCTCGACAGAGTTATGGCAGTTCCAGCTACGGTGATCTACTTCACATCTTATGATCAGCTCTGTGCTGTTCTCAGGCTCCGGATGGGGGAAAAAGCCGACCTGGCCCCACTAGTAGCTGGAGCAACAGCTAGAGGTAACCTTTGAGCCCATATCTTAGCATTAGGATGAGTCGAGTTTAGCAACCCATAAACAGGACAGACTTTACCTTTTTTTTTTTTTCTTTTCATTTCTATAGTTCAGTGCAAAAGGTTGTGCACCCTGCCTTTAAAATAATAGTAATGGCACCAACAAAAATATCAAAGTGAGGTTTCACAGATGTTCCACTCTTATAAATATGTAAATAAAATAAAGAAATGTCTCTTGTGTGCTGCAAGATGGTAAAATCTTCATAACCTACTGTTCAGTGCAAAAGTTTGTGCACCCTTACTTCAAAACAATGGCATTGATTAATGCAAGGTTTCAGAAATGATTATTTGATTAAGAATTTATTCATTAGTTTTACCTGCGAGGTTGCTTTAGCAAAAGTTTGCACACCTTGACTTACAATCATGACATTTAAAGAACCAATCAAAAATCATATTGCTGTATATGACACAATTATGAATTCCACTTTTCTTCTCTTTTTTTTCTTTTTCCTTTTTAATTATTTTTATTGGGGGGCACGGTGGCTTCATGGTTAGCACGTTTGCCTCACACCTCCAGGGTTGGGGTTTGATTCCCACCTCTGCCATGTGTGTGTGGAGTTTGCATGTTCTCCCCGTGCCTCGAGGGTTTCCTCCGGGTACTCCGGTTTCCTCCCCCAGTCCAAAGACATGCATTGTAGGTTGATGGGCATCTCTAAATTGTCCGTAGTGTGTGATTGTGTGAGTGAATATGAATGTGTGTGCCCTGCGATGGGTTGGCACTCCATCCAGGGTGTATTCTGCCTTGATGCCCAATGACGCCTGGCACAGGCTCCCCGTGACCCGAGAATAGATCGGATAAGCAGCAGACAATGAATGAATTATTTTTGTTTTTTATCCTTTTTGTATTTGTATCCTTAAGCACAATGATCTCTCTTTATACCCTTCAGCAGCCCTGTGAAACGTTTATATTTTTCTCACTGTATTTTCCTAAGTGCCTTTTTTCCACATTGACTCTAAACCTTTTATACAAAATGGCTTGATAATCAACGCATAAATTAAGACACTTTAAAAACCTCATTCATGAAATGAACTAGAGTGTGTCAACGGTGACGCAAACGTTTGAGCTTACTAACAGAGGTCCCTAAACAAAATTGATTGCTAAAATATTTCTGCAGTAATTAACAGGGAACATGACAACATCATTACATGAATCCTGCTTGAAAGATAAACTGTAAAAGAGGTGCAAAGGGTGTGCAAACTTTTGCACTTATCTGTAACCTTTGCTAGGCTTGTATTAATAGAATGGGTAAATATTGAATCTGTTTCGTTTACACAATCTACCTTTTATGGTCATTGCCAGATTGTAAGCATGGTGTAAGCATTTCAAGATAATACACACACACACCAAGGAATTTGTTCTAACAATGAGGTTTGTGCATCTTTGTTAAAAAGGTGAAATGAATCCGCCTGCTCTTATAAGGCTGCATACAGATCACACAAGATTAGATTAGATCAAATCTAACCAAATACATCACAAATATTTTAATATAAACATTTTTAATGGCTCTCAGAGGGTGGGGGGTTTGTTTAAATATGATCCAAGGACCCATGTGCCTGGGTTGCAATAAACCAACACAAAGGTTGTTGTTAAATGGTAGAGTGAGTATCTGATCTCTCTCGCTCTCTCTCTCTCTCTCTTGCTCTCTCTCTTGTGCTCTCTCTCTCTCTCTCGCTCGCTCTCTCTGGATTTGACCCTGAAGCTGATTGTTTCTTTTTGCTGATGACACTTCACCCTTGAGTAATGAGTAACAGTGATAATACATAGTAACTAGTAAGAAAAGGCGACGTCCTGTATTAGTTTGACAAGGTTCTCCCCTGTCCTGCCTGTGTGATGATTTGAGTCATTGCTTTTTGTCTTCAAGAAGCACATAACAAACTATTACATACTATAACACTCTCAAAATCCTTTTTTATCCTCAAATACAAGCCACATTTAAATTTTTGTTATTTTGATATTTTTTAGAAAGATTTTTTTTCCCTTTCTTGAATACTTGGATCGGAACTGGCTGAATATAACACTTGAGTCGTGTGTGTGTGTGTGTGTGTGTGTGTGTGTGTGTTGCAGTGGGTGCTGCTACTCTGATCAGTCCGTTAGAGCTGATCCGCACTAAGCTGCAGTCAGAGAGACAGTCGTACAGACAGCTAAGCGAAGTGATCCGCTCGGCCATACGCACCGAAGGATGGCTCGCCCTGTGGAGAGGTCTCGGTCCCACGCTGCTCAGGGACGTCCCATTTTCAGGTTATAAACCAAAACAAAACGCAGGGCTCTTTGTTCACATTATGCTCACATCATTCCTGATTATGTTGTATCGCACGAACATCTCTCCACCTTCTCTTTTCTTCTACAGCAATGTACTGGTTCAACTATGAGAAAGGTAAAGCCTGGCTGTGTCACTACAACAAGATGACCGAGCCGACAGTCAGCATCGCCTTCATCTCAGGAGCGGTGTCCGGCTCTGTGAGTCTGCACTGTTTACTACACATATAAAGAAAAAGTCTATACATCGCAGACACGAACTTGTCTTTTGTTGAGCAACCTGTTTACCTCTGTTCCTCCTCCACCTCAGATTGCATCGATCGCAACACTGCCATTTGATGTGGTGAAGACCAGGAGGCAGGTGGAACTGGGTGAACTACGGGCTAAGAATTGTACGTTTTTCAAAATAAAAGTTTTATAAAACTAAAAAAACAAAAAAATTACAAAATTATAATAAAAATAAAAAAAAAAACCCACAGGGGACAACTTTAAGATGACCGTTATTAATTAAACAAAAGCTCTTCAATAAATAAGGTTCACGTTTGCTTCTGTAGTGTTGCCTCAAGCCTCGTCTTCAACCTACAACGTGATGAAAAGAATCGTGGCAGAGAGCGGCATTCAAGGACTCTTTGCAGGTAAGAGTTCTCAAGGAATAGATTATTATGCAAAATTAAAAGATATAGCAGTTTTTGATGAACAAAGAACCACTTTTAATCACTTTATTAAT
Organism: Hemibagrus guttatus; assembly: GCA_033459395.1. Classification (NCBI taxonomy): domain Eukaryota; kingdom Metazoa; phylum Chordata; class Actinopteri; order Siluriformes; family Bagridae; genus Hemibagrus; species Hemibagrus guttatus. The sequence continues at coordinate 15,015,765 of JAUCMX010000020.1, forward strand.
ATCCATACCCTTTCCTTAAGGTGAATTAGGCAAGATTTGTCAATTTTTACTCCGTGACTCAGCCTCAACCCACCACCCCCCCATGTGCCTCCACAAACTACAATGGTTCCACTTGAGTTAGCATTAGCAAGGACTCTCAGGGCATCGCTTTCGAGCACAATTGCCAACCACTATACGACTATAACCATGCAAATTTATCTCTTTTTCTTATCTCATTTCATTCTGATTTACAATTACGGTCAAGAGTGGCTTCACTATCTTGTTTTTCTTTGTACTGAGGGCTTATAAGCTTTAAGCTCCGCTATTAGCATTCTTAGCTAACCAAAAAACCATTCAGCTGCTTGAAAGCCAAGATATTCGGCTTATGCTGATTCATGAAAATGGTTTCTGTTCAGTTACAGTTCTTTTGAAATGGAAAAAAAAAACGTATTTTTTTAGATTTATTATGTAAAACAGGCAGTTGGAAAAAAAAATCAAAGTTTCATACAAATTTTATGTACATAATAGTCCAATAGCAACATCATTAATTCTGCTCTCAGGTTCATTCCCTTCACCATTAAAAAGTACTCAATCATGTAGGATGATTATAGGGACTGCTGTCTTCAATTTTTTCTTCCTGACATGGCACAATTTCTTTTTCTTTCTCACAGGAGAAAAATATGCTAATGCTAATTTCAGCCATTTTTTCTTTCTGAGGAGACCGAGGCGGGGGAGGGGAGTTAGGGAGTCCGTATGAAATGGCTGACAGGAGAGTAATATAAACACAAACAATCATACTCCAAACCTGTAACACACCTGTTTTCCTCATAGGTTTCTTCTTAGTACAGTTGTTTTGAGGCTATAGATGAGACAATTATTTAATTTTCATGTACAAATTTTTCAGGTTATTTTCACAAAGCATCACTAGTGTGCTTAAATGTGATCCTGTTTGAAAATACAGGAAAGGTTATGATCACATATGCTGATTATTGAGAAAAACCATATCATCCTATACATTTTTCAAACATCTTCATAGTGACATTTTTTCCTTTTCTCTCTCTTGGTCAGGTTTCATGCCTCGTCTGATAAAGGTGGCTCCAGCCTGCGCTATAATGATAAGCACTTATGAGTTCGGCAAGGCCTTCTTCCGCAAACAAAACCAAGAGAAAAGACCGGTTCTCACACTGCACACCACCAACACCTAATTACTCCATCTGTCCCAGAAGCGCGCACACACACACACACTCTTTATAACTTAAAGACACACGCTGCTTTATCTGGTATCTAAAAAATCCTGCAAACACTCATCTAGTTACAGTGAATTATGAATAAACTGAATAACTGGACTGGCAGTATAGATCTATACATAAATTCTGTGTGTGAAGAAATTTTGGCACCCTAAATACCCTCAAGTGTTCTGGTTTAAAAATATCATTCAACGTCCACGCTGATAAACCTGCATGATGCGTGTTTGAGCAGTACACTTCACTAGAAACAAACAGTGAATAATGCTGAACATCCCATATGTGAAGGTTAGAATTTTATATTGCACAGGTGCATCTCAATAAATTAGAATGTCGTGGAAAAGTTCATTTATTTCAGTAATTCAACTCAAATTGTGTAACTCGTGTATTAAATAAATTCAGTGCACACAGACTGAAGTAGTTTAAGTCTTTGGGTCTTTTAATTGTGGTACATGTACTCAATACTTGGTAGGGGCTCCTTTTAATTACTGCCTCAATTTGGCGTGGCATGGAGGTGATCAGTTTGTGGCTCTGCTGAGGTGGTATGGAAGCCCAGGTTTCTTTGACAGTGGCCTTCAGCTCATCTGCATTTTTTGGTCTCTTGTTTCTCATTGTCCTCTTGACAATACCCCATACATTCTCTATGGGGTTCAGGTCTGGTGAGTTTGCCGGCCAGTCAAGCACACCAACACCATGGTCATTTAACCAACTTTTGGTGCTTTTGGCAGTGTGGGCAGGTGCCAAATCCTGCTAGAAAATGAAATCAGCATCTTCAAAAAGCTGGTCAGCAGAAGGAAGCATGACATGCTCCAAAATCTCTTGGTAAATGGGTGCAGTGACTGACTTTGGTTTTCAAAAAACACAATGGACCAACACCAGCAGATATTGTAATTTGTTGAGAGAGTGAATTGGTGGGTTTTTGTTAAATGTGAGCCAAAATCATCACAATTAAAAGAACCAAAGACTTAAACTACTTCAGTCTGTGTGCATTGAATTTATTTAATACACGAGTTTCACAATTTGAGTTGAATTACTGAAATAAATGAACTTTTCCACGACATTCTAATTCATTGAGATGCACCTGTATTAGCCACATTGCTAATCCCTCGATTGTGAAAATGCTTTTATAATGCTCTTGTTGCATAAGTAATGTTTTTATTAAGTCTATTTTTAAGCAAAGTGAGAGAATGTATATCTCTGAAGCTCATTTTCATGTCATGTTTAACACATATGAATGGATTATATTTGATTAATTGAATGATTAAATATTTTGAATGATATGAGACTTGACTTTTTTTTATTATCCTTTTTTCACCTAGATTCATGACATATTTGTGATTTAGCTCTCTCTCAAAAAAAAATCTCTCAAACCCTGACTGTCAAACATTGCTCAAAGACATTTTTCAGAAACCCATTCTAAGGATCTCAGTATGACTTTAGAGCAACAACATAGAAACACCCAATTTCTCACATACATTATTGGTCAGAACTACTGTCTCCTATCCAAATATGACTAATATTTAGTATAATGAAAATCTATTTATATTTTTGGAGTCATCCAAATCCACATGAAAACTAGGACCAAAGGTTTCCCAGCAGAACATTGTCCACAGCATCATGCTGCCTCTGCTGGCTTGCCTTCTTCCCATAGTGCATCCTGGCATCCACTTATCCCCAGGTCAGTGATGCACATGTATCCGGCCGTCCACATGATGAAAAAGAAAACATTCATCAGATACCTCAGACCACCTTCTTCCATTCTCTATGGTGTAGTTCTGAAGCTCATATGCCCCTTGTAGGTGCTTTCAGTGGTGGTCAGCAATCATGGCTGACTGGTCTGCAGCTATGTAGTTTAATCCACAGTAAACGGTGACATTGATTTTTATCTTCATTCTTTCATAGCCAGCTAATGCATTTTCAGCTATTTGTGCTATAGTAGCTCTTCTGTGGAATCTCCATGTGCTTCATATAGCCTTGGGTGCCAGTGACCATGTCTCTGGTTCACTAGTTGTCCATCTTTGGATCCTTTTTCTATGTACCGACTACTGCATACAACATCTCACAACAGCTGCTGTTTTGATGATGCATCACAATGGACACCTTACATTTGCCTATTTTTCCTGCACATCAACTGACCGTTCACTTGCTCCCTAATATACCCCACCCCTTGACAGATGCCAGTATAACTAGCCAGAATATATTGATTAAATGCACATCATCATCCAGTGAGGAGGTCACTGGTGGCTCAGTGGTAGGTTTCTTGCCTATTATGCGGACGACCTGGGTTCAATTCCCAACCAATGCCCAAACCCCATCCGCTGGATGCAGTGCTGGTCCCAAGCCCAGAAAAATGGGAGGGTTGCATCAGGAAGGGCCTCTGGCGTGAAACCTGTGCCAAGTTGTTGACCAACCTGTTGGCTGTTGGCGACCCCGAACAGGGAGCAGCTGAAAGCAACTTCTAAGGACATTATCATCCAGTGCCTGCTAATATTATGAACAGCAGCTAAGCTAATTCCTTTCCATTTGTTTCCCTTCTTCTACTCATCCCGAGACGTATAGAGATTGTGCAAACTCCAGTGGCATCCAGAGATGGACCAGCTCCAGCCGGGTTCTGCTTTGTGAGGACTGGAGTATTCAAAGCAACGCTACCAACCCTGTGTGGACGACGACGACAACCTCCTAATTAATTTACACAACATTCTACACATGCTGTATCTGCATCACACAACTAATGCAGAAAGGACATTGTTCCTATCAGACCCTTCGGTGTCACCCAGATGAGGATGGGTTCCCTTTTGAGTCTGGTTCCTCTCAAGGTTTCTTCCTAAGACCATCTAAGGGAGTTTTACCTTGCCAAAGTCGCCTCAGGCTTGCTCACTAGGGATAATTTTGCCTAACATCTAGGACTGTTTGTCTGTTTGTTGCTTCTTATGTTCTGTAAAGCTGCTTTGAGACAATGCTCTTTGTTAAAAGAGCTATACAAATAAATTTGAATTGAATAACAAGATAACGAATGTTCACCTGTCAGTGGATTTAATGTAATGTCTGATCAATGGTCTGATCACACTGTCTTCCTTAACGAAAACCTGCAACAACCAAAGACACCAAAAAAACATACTGGGTTTGAAAGAAATAACATTTATTGGTTCTATTTTGGAAATGTAATCAAGTTTACTGTATCAAAAATGCACAAACATCATTTGCAAGCAATTTTGTTTATTTAAGAAACCATGACTAATGGATGTACAGAAATAAAGTGCAAAAATATTATCTTGTTGCCTGCAGCCGGATAACCTGCGAGTACTCGGCCACCGAGTCGAACGGTGAGCTGTAACGAAGAAACTTTTTGACTCTCGGTCTCGCTGATCACTTTACATTCATTATGTTTGTTGGCTCGAGAAATAAAACCACATCACAGACATTCAGCAAAAAATGTAAAAAAAAAAAAAAAAAAATCCTTAAAAACACTTGCTGTACATTTTCATCATCTAGAATTTGCTTTGATTTATTGCCATTTTAGATTATTTCTAATAACCACCGGTCTTGTTTCTATACATTTTCTAATCATCATTCATAAGCTACAGTATGTCCATTGGGATGTAACTAATGTTGAATCTGGCTTCATAATTTAATATTTCATTAAATAATCCATGAATACACAAAGAAAAATGAAGATGATGTGATCTTGACCACTGTGATATTCTACCATACGTGTTTTAATCGCCCTAATTGTAATACTACTTAATTCCCATCAGCACCAGCATTCTCGTGAGATTTTAACTGGTTTATATTACTAGAAGTTGCTTTCGGCTGCTCCCGGTTCGTGGTCGCCACAGCGGACCGACTGGTCCACACAACAACCTGGCACAGGTTTTTACGCCGGATGCCCTTCCTGCCGCAACCCTCCCATTTTTCCGGGCTTGGGACCGGCACTGCATCCAGTGGCTGGGGTTGAGGCATTGGCTGGGAATCGAACCCGGGCCTTCCGCATGATAGGCGAGAAACCTACCACTGAGCCACCAATGCCTCTAACTGGTTTATATTACTACGACACATTATTCAATCAATTCATTAAGAAACTTGTTTAAATTAAGGTTAGTATAAGCAATGTAATGAGAAGTATAGTTTTTTTATTTAAACGATATGTAATATTGTTTAATACATTTGACCGACCACATATTCCTGTGGTAACGCTTCAGTGCTGGTTGCCAGATTGTTCTGATTTTAAACCCCATTCTCAGTGAAATACCCGAGAGCCACGAACCATCGACTGATCAGCTGTATGCTTGGATGCCTGGTTTGGCATGTTGCACAATAATGGGAATAACACACAAAAAAAAAAAAAAAAACATGCTGCTTATTTATGGAGTAAAAATGAAACGGCTAATAGTGGATGTATTTTGAACAGATTGACAAATCAAATCCAAAATGCTTTTCTTTACAATATTAGAGTATCAGATGATTAAGGTTGTTTAACACCTTACACAAGATCATGTGTAATATAAAAGGTTTTTGTCTTTTTAAACCCATCTAACTGAGAGTACATTACTCAACAGTAATTCAGAACTTTTAGTCAAGACACATTTGACCAACTTCAAATAAATTAAATTAATAACGCACTCCAAACACACCAAAATGAACACACGGTTTTGGTGAATAGGAACGTGCGTTTCTGCAAAGAGAGAATAAATTAAAATAAATTATTACTCCAAACTTTTAGCCAACGGTGAGCTTTGGAGGACAGACATCCCTGCTCAATTTTTTCTAAATTAAAGAATACATTAAAAGTCAATACAGAGATGCAGATTTGGCAAGTGTCAGTGTAAACATACCGCATATTTTTTTCCAAAATAGATTTTTGCTAGCTTTAAATCCACACTCAGATGTCGAGAAGAGCAAAATGGCTTTAAGATTTTTGACTTAATGTCACTGTTTCCGATAAACTTTGAAAACCGGATGATTTTCCTGATTTCAGCTTGTAACCATTGTAAGGCTTGCTTAAATCCTGATTTTTTTTATTTATTCATAAAACATAATAGCTAGTATAAACACTGCAAACAAAAAAAGAAAATCTCTTGACCACAGCTGATGATACCAAACACTTCTCATTATGAGCTTACATGAATATATTATGTACGAGTCTGCGTATAGACAGTGTCTCTTGTTCTACTCAAAATCTATTTAAAAGAAATAGAAACTGTATTAAATCCATAAGCCATAAAACTACTATTCACCCGTTTTAGCAATGTCTGATTTATCCCTTGCTAAATATGTCCATCACGCTCCTCCCTGACACGTTAAAAATTCCCTAGTGTTCATCAATCACTGTCTGTCTGTGAGACAAAGCAAACAAGCACAATTAGCCTACTATGTTTTTAAAAAATGAGGGCTAATTGAGAAAATTCATGAATATGCAAGATCAGGGCACTCTAGTCTGACTTTAAAGACGTAAACTGAGGCATCAAGAGGATTTCTGTCATGCCCAAGTAATTAGTTCATAACTAATGAGGACAAAACATCTAAGAGAGAAAAAAGTAGCTTTGTGGATGAAGTAGAATGAAATAAATAGAAAATATGAAACATGTACAAGTCAAAGATGATCGCAAACTGAACACAGGTCCTGAGCTGAAAGCGGATTAAAACACAGCCGTGGTTTATTCAGTGAATGTGACTAAGAAATAAATAGATATGAAACAGGGATGGACAAATCACCTGAGACAAGCGGATTATGGACGCGGGATAGTAGGGTTTTTGTTTTCCATGGTTATCTGATGGATAATTTTCATTTTGTTTGTCTGAGATACATTTCATGATTTTTCATCTGAATTTCACTGCCTGCTTCACAACAGACACACTTATAAAGACTACACTTATATTGGCAAAAGTTTTGGGACGTCTGCCTTCACATGCACATGAACGTAATATGGAGTTGGCCCGCCCTTTACAGCTATAACAGCTTCAACTCTTCTGGGAAGGCTTTCCACAAGGTCTAGGAGTGTGTTTAGGGGAATTTTTAACCATTCCTCTAGAAGCGCGTTCTTCAGGTCAGGCACTGATGTTGGACGAGAAGGCCTGGCTCACAGTCTCCGCTCCAATTCATCCTAAAGATGTTCTATCAGGTTGAGGTCAGGACTCCGTGCAGGCCAGTCAAGTTCCTCCACTTGCTTTGTGCACAGTCATGTTGGGGCAGGAAGCTGGGAGAATGAAATTGTCCAAAATGTCTTGGTATGCTGAAGCATTAAGAGTTCCTTTCACTGGAACTAAGGGGTCAAGCCCAACCCCTGAATTCAATGATTTGGAGGGGTGTCCCAAAACTTTTGGCAATATAGTGTATTTACAGCATTTGGCAGGTGCCCTTTTCCAGAGTTACTTACATTTTAATCTCATTTTATACAACAGAGCACTTGAGGGTGAAGGGCTTTGCTCAAGGTGCCCAGCAGTGGCAGCTTGTGGACCTGAGATTTGAACTCACAACCTTCCAAGCAGAGGTCCAACACCTTCACCACTAAGATACCACATGAAGATTTCAACAATCAATCGCTTTTATCCTACGCTCACAGTCGTGAACCTCAAAGCAACAGATCATTAATATCCTACATACAGACATTCTAAAATTTCACCAATAAAAAGGTGATCTTTTACATTTGAAATGAGATTTTCTCAATTCCAATTCTCAAATCCATTGATTGGCTTGAATTGATTTCTCTTCCCCACTCATGGCTTAGTACCTACCTGCAAGTACCAAGTAGTTACCATCAGTTTGACGCACAAAAATTGAGTAAAAACATATCACGGTTTCATCCGTGGTTTATCCTGACACCTATGAGCTCTTTTTAAAAGTAAGGCATTGTCAATAAAAATACAGCTAAGCAAAGTAGCAGAGATAACAGTTAAGTGCAGCTAGTGTGCTTTGCTAATGAAGCTAGTCCAAAGCCTAGCATGCAACATGTAAATCAAACAGACCTTTGCCTATGTAAATGTAAGGTTAGTCTGATTAATACACTTATCTACTAAAGTTCCCACACCATATGCCATTACATTTCTTGCACTTTTTAGTCCGGTCAGTGCAACAAAACATGAAACTGGGCAGCACACTGGAGTGTTTATTCTCCTGCTAGGCTCATGACGTTTATGGAAAATGATTTGTCCATCCCTGTAGCATAGTGTTTTAAGTTAGAAAATCAGAAAATGTAAGAGTTAAACAGATTGGCACATTAAAAGCCACAGGACTAATACTGATGTCAAGCTTTTAGGTAGTTTTTTCCCCATGATTTAGCTTTGATCATGTGATCTAGCACAGTGCAGTCAGATCTGGTCCAAGCAACAGAGTCTGATTCTCAGACTGTAAAAAATGTTTAAATGCTAGGCTTTCAGTTTATGGTTAAATAACTATAATACACGTATATGTACAGAGTGTGTGTGTGTGTGTGTGTGTGTGTGTGTGTGTTGTGTGTTTAGGATGGAGTGAGCCCCGGGCTGGTCATATCCGTAGTCGGACTCGCCAGATACTCACTAGACTTCAGGCTGGCCAGAGATTTATAGCTGGCTACTGAAGTCAGAGACCCACACAGACCTCTGAGAGATGGTGTGTCCTCTTTACCTAGAAAAGACACACACACATACACACACATACACAGATTAACATCTCACCCAGCTCCAAATTAATTTGGTTACTCCGCTACTATTTTTGGACTGTAAATTGTAAAAAGCAGCACAGCGGTGAGATCTCTTCAGATAAAGGATGTAATAAGGAGTGCGATATTAATGTGGAAAAAGCGTCTACACACCACCGAGACAGACAGACAGATAGATAAGCAGGACGGGGAAAAACAATATGACGGATGACTGGATATGAATCTTGTTCCTTCAATGCTAACGATGTGAAGGTGTAGATATGAATACACAATGCTTTAAAGAAAATATACACAATATTGCAGTTTATTAGTTACTATGTACTGTGATAGGAAAATATCAGCGAGAATCAAGGGGAAGGTGTACAGGACAGTGGTGAGACCGGCCATGCTGTATGGTTTAGAGACAGTGTCACTGAGGAAGAGACAGGAGTCAGAGCTAGAGGTAGCAGAGCTGAAGATGTTGAGGTTCTCTTTGGGAGTGACAAGATTGGACAGGATTAGGAACGAGTACATCAGAGGGACAGCTCATGTTGGACGTTTGGGGGACAAAGTTAGGGAGGCCAGATTAAGATAGTTTGGACATGTTCAGAGGAGGGAGAGTGAGTATATTGGTAGGAGAATGTTGGACATGGAGCTGCCAGGCAGGAGGCAAAGAGGAAGGCCAAAGAGGAGGTATATGGATGGAATTAATGAGGATATGAAGCTAGTGGGGGAAGGGGAAGGGGAAGAAGAAGAAGAAGAAGAAGAAGAAGAAGAGTTACTATGTACGTGTTAGGATTGTTAAACAGCTGTAACCTCATGTATGCAATTATACAATCCCACTGTAGCCTCGGATTCTTGTGCTTAGATGACAGGAAGCTGAACCTTGTAGCTCACAGTTCAACATGTCGCACGTTCTGACATGCTGTTCTGCTCAGCACTGATGTGAAGAGTTGTTATTTGACTTCACATAGCCTTCCTTTCAGTTCTGACCTTCACAACCACAGTGTTTCTGTCTAGAGTTGTGTGTAAACACATCCTCAAGAGATTCCCAGCATCAGTTTCTGAAAGCCAGCCTGTCTGGCACTGGCAACCATGCCACGGTTAAAGTCACAAAAGTCACATTTTCCCCCATTCTGATGTTTAATGTGAAATTCAGAAGAAGCTCTTGACCTTCATCTTCAAGATGTTATGCATCACTGTGCTGCCTCTTGACTGGATAATAAGAGCCACATGAATGTGCAGGTAAAAAAAAAAAGTGACAAATGAGTGACTCACACTATAATGCAATAATACAAACAACAATACAAGCTGTTACTTCCCTGTTTTATCCATTCGTTGTCTGCCGCTTATCCGATCTATTCTCGGGTCACGGGGAGCCTGAACCTATATCAGGCGTCATTGGGCATCAAGGGAGGATACACCCTGGATGGAGTGCCAACCCATCGCAGGGCACACACACACTCTCATTCACTCACTACGGACAATTTAGAGAGACGCCAATCAACCTACAATGCATGTCTTTGGACCGGAGTACCCGGAGGAAACCCCCGAGGCACGGGGAGAACAACTCACACACTCACACAACTGTGAGAGTGTGTGAGAAAAAAAACTCACACAACCTTTTCTCCCTCACACCCCCTCACACCCACACTCACCTTCTCTGTGCCAGGGGGCGAGTCCAGTCTTGCCATCCAGACTGTGTGTGTGCGTGTGTCCTGGCTCCAGGGACATCTGAGACAGACTCATATCAGCGGACAGCTGGTCCAGACTCGGGAAGCTCTTCCTGTGAATACAAATCTGTTTTAGAAATATGGGGCAATTTCCAGTTCTTCATTATTCTACTTGATTTTGCAGCTGCACAGTTTTAATGGATTTCTGCATCACCTGCTAATCAAAAAAAAAAAAAACTCACCTAGAGTCTAATACAGACTAGCAATTAATGTCAGCTTCCCAAAATCCACTCTGTCTAAGGTACAGGGAGGAACAGGGACTGTTTACAAGCCCATGTACTATCACTATTACTAGTCCTACTACATTTAGTCACCTTACTTGCCTAAATTGTCCTTTGTCTCAATCGTGTAAAATAAAAAAAAAAAAAAGGGAGGTTTATAATAATTTGTGTACTTCATTTCAGACACTTGATCTTTATTGGTGGCTGAATCTCAAAGAGCATCTACAGTGCTCGTACACACCACGATGAGGAGATAATCAGTATTATTCACGTCACCTGCCAGTGCTCATAATGTTATGCCTGATTGGTGTACACAGTATATGCACCCCACACAGTGAGCATCTATTGTGAATATGGCATTATTTGCTGAAGATGCTTACATGGATCTCAGATCACCTATGAAATGAGAAACTAAGCTTAATATCAGTTGGATTAATAAACACAAACAAATATAGAAACACAGTACGTAGACACATACTCTTCCCAGCGTCCTGTGCGCTTCTGGTATAGTAGGGTGTCCAGAGCGACGGCGTTACTGTCCATGGCACCGGTTGAGGGCCACTGATTGGTCAGATGAGAGGTGAGCTCCTGTCTGGATCTCAGGTCATGGTTCTTCAGTACGGTTCTGCTGGCGTTTGAAACACAAACCCACTCAACCACCCGAGACACAGTTTTCAGTCACAATAACATGCTTTGTAATATATTCAAAGTTAAAGAGTCTTGAGAATTGACTTGTAAGCTGTAGCTAAGAGCTCTGTGTTCATGTTCTGTGAAAACAAAAAAAAAGGCATAAAAAAGGAACTAGAGGTTCTAAAGAGACAAGGAAATTAGCTATTGCTAATTACGAAATAGCCACCTACTGTAATTTCAATTCGTCGGCCCAAGAGAAGCACTTAGTGCTCTACTTTGCAGGACATTTTTTTGACCTTTTTAAAGCGCACAGTGGCTGCTAGCTGAGAGATGAAAAGAAAATTGCCTCAGCAACTGTATGCAAATTGTCCGAAAGTGACCTTCGAAACCGAGGCACTATAAATTAGCAGCAGAACGCTGGCATCTGCAAGCTTTATTAATAATACAGGACGCCTCTGCAGCTGTAAAGTGCAAAGTTTCCACTGTGCTGGCACATTTAGAGATGCAGCCTGGGATAGCTGAAGCACATCATCGTCATAATACTTCTGCAGAATGAATAAATCAACCCAGAAGATTTATGCGTCCTGTAAAGCTGTTGATTCGACTAAGTGACCTGAGTCAGTTGGACGTAATATACACTGGAGAAAATGAACACTTATGTGCCTACTGTATATGGAAAATCTGTATTGGTAGAGAGTTCATATCACGTCAAGCTGAATATAATTTGCATTCATTTATTTCCCTGGCGTCTTTATCGCTTATTACACATTTATTACACGTTTCTGCCTATGCTCATTGACATTCAGTATAAAACTACTGATTTCCCGGTCCGATGGAGTGGACAGCTTCAATCAAAATTTCTATTAGAAGAAAACACAGACATTATTCCAAATAAATAGCAGATGTTTCTTAATAAATAACAATACAAATACGAAGTGCACTGCATTTATTTTTTTCTTTCTGAATGTAAGCGAGTGATCAGATTAGAAGCTGAATTAATGATCGCATTCATAAACACGATATTCACAGCATCCTTAGTACCTGCCTGGTCAGGTTCATGGAAGAAGAAGAAGAAGAATTGAACTTGATAGAAAATATTGCAAGCATGTCCAATATAACAAAATGAATAACTTATCTGTGAAAAACAATTTCTGTATAGATTTCTAGTTATGAACTTGAGTGGTGTAGCTGAAGTTGAGGAAATATCAGAGGCAGAATTGACCAGATGTGGGCAGTACTAGCATTTTTAACATCTAAATCAGTGTTTTTCAATGTTTCTACACTATGGAAGAAACCCACTTCAGGTTTAAATCCAAATTCCCCCCTCTCTCAACTCTATTTTATCCCACTCTCCTCTCCTCTCTTCCTCATCCACCAATCCATCACTCTGTCCTCCCCTCTGCAATGCCCTCACCGAGCCAACTCACTGATGAAAGTTTGATTACTCAGCACTTTTATCTTAATGAGATGAAAGCAGGATGCTGCTCCTTGCTGTGTGCTAGGAAACATCCCTGATGAAAACATGGTAAAGAACAGAAAAATATGCAAAACGTATGCAAAAACGAATGCAATCTGAACAGGCCAATCTACATGCTGATTATTCTCGCCATCTGAAAGATTTAAGAGCAGACATGCTGCACTTAAAATTGCATCAATCTACCAAATGGAACTTCATAATGATTTGCTGTGGCAGATATTCTGGGAATGGGCAATTTCTTCTGCAAAAGTCTTCTCCTGGGTCATCAATGTATATCTAAAATCAAATTTGTTTTAATTTCACCAATTTAAACCACTTATTTCTGTGTAGTATGTAAAATGTTAAGCTGTTATTAAAATTCAGTGGTGATGAATTCTCAAATCTCATTGGTCAGAAGCCACACCTCTTCCACCGAGACGACAAGTGCAGAGGCCACACCTCCTCCACTTGGACTGATAAGCACATAGGTCACGCCTCCTTCTCTGAAACAACAAGTGCAGAGGCCACACCTCCTCCACTTGGACTGATAAGCACATAGGTCACGCCTCCTTCTCTGAAACAACAAGTGCAGAGGCCACACCTCCTCCACTTGGACTGATAAGCACATAGGTCACGCCTCCTTCTCTGAAACAACAAGTGCAGAGGCCACACCTCCATTACTGAGACAGCAAGCACAGAGGCCACACCTTCTCTGAGACTACAATTACAGAGGCCACACCTCCACCGAGCCGGCAAGTGTAGAGGCCACATCTCCTTCACTGGGACTGATAATCACAGAGACCACGCCTCCTTCTGAGACAATAAGCACAGATGCCACACCTCCTTCTCTGAGACAACAAGCACAGAGACCACGCCTCCTTCTCTGAGACTGCAAGCATAGAAGCCACGCCTCCTTCATTGCAACTGATAAGTGCAGAGGCCACGCCTCCTTCATTGCGACTGATAAGTGCAGAGGCCACGCCTCCTTCTCTGAAACAGCAAGCATAGAGGCCACGCCTCCTTCATTGCGACTGATAAGCGCAGAGGCCACGCCACCTTCTCTGAGACAACAAGCACAGAAGCCACGCCTCTGTCAGTGGCACCAACAGGCCACACCTCCTTTATTTAAACCTTTGTGTGTACTCACAGCTGGTCCTGCAGCTCCAGGATGATGAACTCCAGCTGTTCTTTCTCCAGTTTATGGCTGATGCTGGCTTCGGCAAAACGCTGCAGTAAAGATTTATTTTGAGACACGGACTCTGAGAGCTGAGCCTCTCTCAAACGTACCAGCTCCTCCAGATAACCCTGAGTGTACACACACACACACACACACACACACACACACACACACACACACACACACACACACACACACACACCCCCGAGTAAATATTGTTACACTTCCTCTTTTGTCATTTCCTCTGCAAAAAGTCTAGGTTTTATACCATAGATGATATAAAACACAACAAAATCAGTGCATCATATAAAGTTGATCAACTGCAGATAGACTGGACTGAATGCTACATGCACACACTTGCCTTTTGTTCCAGCACCACTCTGTATTTCTGCTCCACTCTTTTACACTTGCTGTACCAGCTGCTCAGGTCCGTGCTTAAGCAGGTGGCCATGTTGGTCTCCGGAGTGCTGGCCTCGCTGCCACTGCTACCCAGAGTCCTCATCTCCTCCTCATCACTGCTGATGCTGTCTGAGCTGAGTAAACACACACACACACACACACACACAAAACACACACACACTCACTCTTTAAATAATTTCCAACACAGTATGTTATTACAGAGTTATTACAAATATCGGTTTAGCTTTGCAGGTGTAATTTGAGTGTTCAGCCTTACGTTTGAGTGAACTTGAGGTAAGGTGTGTAGTCAATAACAGCAGGACAGCTTCCATCCAAACTCTCACCCTTCAGACAAAAACTGACAAAACACAGTAAAATTTAGTTCGATTTACAGGCGTCCTGTGAATCGGTTTAAGTTTACATTTCTAGGGTTATCCACTAATATTCCCAGAACATTTGATGAATTTTTCTTATTTTCCAGGAAATCAAAAAAGACATCTACACATTTTCAGGTAATATACAGTCCAAGTCCATTCACACATTTTGTTTCAAACCTAAAAACTGATTTGCAAAACAGGATTAGGGGCTGTGTGTGTGTGTGTGTGTGTGTGTGTGTGTGTGTGTGTGTGTGTGTGCGCGCATCTGTGTGTGTGACTCTATGGTAAGTGGAATCATTAACATCCTCTCTGGCTGATACATGGCTAAATGTCAATAGCACCCCACAGAGAGAGAGTGTGTGTGTGTGTGTGAGTGAGTGAGTGAGTGAGTGAGTGAGTGAGTGAGTGAGTGAGTGAGTGAGTGAGTGAGTGAGAGTGAGAAGAGAGAGAGAGAGAGAGAGAGAGAGAATGAAAAATGAGAGAGAGAGAGAGAGAGAGAAAGTGTGTGTGTGTGTGAGTGAGAAGAGAATGTGTGTGTGAGTGAGAGAGAGAGAGAGAGAGAGAGAATGAGAGAGAAAGTGTGTGTGTGTGTGTGAGTGTGAGAGAGAGAGAGAGAGAGAGAGAGAGAGAGAGAGAGAGAGAGAGAGAGAGAGAGAGAAAGAGAGATGTCTACCTGAAATCAATAGCATTTAGTCCAATGAGTGTATCTGCCAGCACACCAGCTTCCTCTCCCAGCACTATCGCGCCATCCTCATAAAACCTTCTGGTAATCATCAGGGCATGTACAAACACACACAAACAACTCACCATCATCATCATCACCACCTACTCACAGTTTGTTACCATAAACCACTGCCTAACAGGACACAGACATGATGGTACATGAACTCAAAGACATGCCCTTTAAATTTCTTTAAACAGACCCCCTACTGCTGCACCGTGAGCGATGCTTATGTAAACAGGAACAAGTATCATAATTTAATAACATCCAGGTTTAGCACACTGCAGTGAATATCACTTAGCTAGTTACAGCCAAACTAGTGACCTTATAACTATAGACCCTGGCTCAAATACTTAAATTAGAAATGGACTTTTTGGATAATTCAAATCTTTGGATTAAAGCAATATCCAAATTGAATCCATGCCCATATATGGACGTTACGACACACCCACATTTTGATTTAACATGCATTAGGTGACAGACAAGGTGTTTTCAACAATAAATATTGGCAGGTATATACATTGTTTGCAAAGAGAAAGAGCGAGAAAGAGAGAGAGAGCAGGCAAGAGAGAGAGAGTGAGAGAGCGAGAGAATGTGTGTAAAAAACCTCGTGGTTTTGAAGTCTCTCAAGGCAGCAGATATGTATTCAGAGAGCCGTTTCTCCATCAAGGCAACTCGGATCCAGGCTCGACCCTGAGACAGACATGGATGGATAGATGGACAGAGAGAGAGAGAGAGAGAGAGAGAGAGAGAGAGAGAGAGAGAGAGAGAAAAATGAATCAAGGTAGGTGCATAGATGGAAGAAGAAATATAGGGATAGATAGATAGATAGATAGATAGATAGATAGATAGATAGATAGATAGATAGATAGATAGATAGATAGATAAAAATGAATCAAGGCACATGTATAGATGGGAGCAGAAATGAAGAGAGAAAGAGCAAAAGAGTGAAAAAGAAAGAGCAAAAGAAAGAATGAGAAATTAAAAGAGACATGTATAGATGGAAGAAGAAATTGAGAGAGAGAGAGAGAGAGAGAGAGAGAGAGAGAGAGAGAGAGAGGGGAGGGAATACTGTTCCTTCAATATGGAAAGTTTGTAGCAGTTTATAGAAGAATTGAATTTTGTATGAAAGACTTACTCATTATTCCAGTGTCATGTAATGTGTATATGTGTGTGTGTGTGTGTGTGTGTGTATATGCGAGTGTGCGCCCTTACCTTGGCTCTGGAACTGCGTACATTCTCCATGCTCTCAATGCTTGGGATGCAGCTGTGAGGCACTTTGCTACAGGCCACACGCACATAATCCCAGAAACTACGTGGACTCTCGTAGCCAAACCAAGTGATCTGACCTGCACATAATAATACAATGAGAGGGAATTAAAGAGAGAAAAAGAAGAAAGACTAGAGAACACACAAGAAAAACCCCAAACGTTTTCTCATCCTGTAGCTCCAGAATTTTTGGGACAGTTTTCTGATAAAAAAAAAAACAAACAAACAAAAAAAAAAAATCCCAGATAATTTCTGAAATACTCAAATCTAGCAGCATCAGTCACCAAGATCACGTTTTCCTCTATTCTGATTTTGATGTGAACATTAACTGAAGCTCTTGACCTGTAATCTGTATGATTTTATGCACAGCCACACGACTGGCTGATGGAATAACTGCATGAACGTGCAGGTTTTATTAAATCATTTCATTAAAAAAATGAATTTCATTTAAAATCCCACATTTTAAAGTGCCAAAATCCTGTGCGTCTATCCTCATTTTTTCCCTTTCTGCATTTTTGCAAGTCACTGAATGCCGTGTGCTGTGGCTTCTGCTGCCTGAAAATGAAACGGGGGAAAAATGAGACTGTGTGCCTGCTTCCACATGCAGATCGCCAGCAGAACGCTAATGGATTTTACTGACAGCTGTTTCTCAGGTGTCTAATGACCTCTAATGGAAACTTAATTTTGTTTACAATGTGTGTGTGCAGAAAAGGAACAATTTCCACTGGGTCAAGTCACTTAACCTCCTTTTTGTCCTGCAAAAAGGTGCAGACCGGGAACACCCCACAAGAGCTGCAGTTTTGGAGATGCTCTGATCCAGTGGTCTAGCCATCACAATTTGGGGGAGTGGTGGTTCAAGTGGTTAAGGCTCTGGGTTGCTGCTGTTGGGGGTCAAGCCCCAGCACTGGCAAACTGCAATTGTTGGGCAATTGAACAAGGCCCTTAACCCTCTCTGCTCCAGGGGCGCTGCATTCATAGCTGCCCCTGAGCTCTGACCATAACTTGCTCAGCTGGGATATGCGAAGAAAAGAATTCCACTGTGCTGTAATTTATGTGTGGTGATAATAAAGGCTTCTTCGCACCCTGTATGGAGTTGGGCTTGGCATTATAGCGCTCAGTATGTGCACAGCCTGAACCTGAACATCCTACCTTTGAGTCGATGGCTGAGGATCTGCTCCAGAATAGAGACAAAATTCATGAACTCCGGCGATGTGTCATCTATAGTTTCGTAACAAGACCGGTCAATCAGCGTTTTCACCGAGAACCTGCATAGACATGGTGAGAAGTGAATTCTGTTTCTAACAAGGCTGGATGCTGGATATAAAGGTCATGCTGACACCCTGTGAAGGTGAAATGTGTTTCTGAAGCTGAAACAAAAAAAAATCTTAAAAGTGGACAGCAAGCAGACTGTGTTTCTAGGTTATTTGTTTTCTATTCATAGTTCATAGGTCCAACAACCAGGAAATTAAACCTTCCTATTGACACACACACAGTTTTATTCAGTATGTAGCTAATATGTTGTAAGTAACAGCCAACTCATGCTATAAACATATCAATATCACATAAACGTGAGTGACGTGAGGCCAGAACACCATTAGATCAGATCGGAAATCTTTGCCAACAACTTGCTGACTTTTAATCGATGGTACAAACACAATATACAACATTAAAAACTTTATGATCGTAAATTTCTTTGTTTCTCTAAAGCTACCTTCATACATACAGTGATTTTATCTGTCTCCAGTCGCTGTACTATGAAGTCATCAGTAGGCGTTCCTACTACTGGTTGCCATAGTAATAATGTTTTTGAGTATGTGTGGCAACTAGCATCCTAACTCTTTCCTTGCTGCTAAAATGAAACATTCTGGAGGGAGATTTGGCGTTTTGTATATAAAATTCAGCATCATATCGTATCGGAGGAAGGAGAAGCCATGTGAGCTCTTCTGGCTTCACTCCCATTGGTACTCGTTGCAAAAAATCAATCCATATTTGAATGAACTTTTCTCAACTTTGTCATGACTCTGGACATGCCCACATCTAGTCGTTATCGCTCGCTGTAGCTCATGTCACCGGAAGTCGGCAGCTCTAATAAAAAATAAATAAATAAATAGCATGATCTCAGGTCGCGTGTGAATGTAGCATTAGACTGTATTAAGGCACCAGTTCATCATCATGATATTTCATTACATTAGATACCACTACAGTATTTAACCAGATCACATAGATTTCCAAATCTGGGGAAAATATGAGACTAGGAATCACATTGATGCTCGTATTGGGGATTAAGGGGAATATTGGGAATATTATAAGAATATCGTAGCACTGTATTTCAATTATTGATGCAAGAGACCAAACCAAACAAAATGTTCCTATCCGGACTTCCTGTTTAACTTTGGGTGAAGTTTAAAGATTGAAGAGATAAGAAACAGCAAGCCCCTTGTCACATTCCCATTCCACTCAGCAGCTGGAGCTCGTGAATCAGCGCCTGAACAAATCCGCTGTGACTGGTTAACCTTTACAATACAAGGAACACGAGCCAGATCTCAGTCTACACACCAAACCCTGACACTAGCAAGTGAATGCTTGATGAAATTGTAATATCGGATTTAAAAAAAAAAAAAAAAAAAAAAAAAAAAAAAAAAGCAATCATGCACCAAATGACATGTTTAACAGTGCTCTGCTATAAACTGTGTCAGACAGAGGAAGTTAATCATCATCTACTGTGGACCTTAGAGACAGTGTATAAAGATACCCCATGGAGGCAGAGCAAATAGGTTTCTTTTCATAGCTCTGGCTTCGAAGCTGAAAGGAAAGAAGAATTGGTAACATAACTCAGGGATTCAGAGGTACTTCTTGTTCTCGCAGGTAATTCAATAGGAGAACTGTTATAGGCGGACAATTCTAACTGCAAAATCTGGAGAAAAAAAAAAAATCTATTGAAATCCAGAGGGATTTTAACAGTGAATACGGATACGCCATATTTGGTTTGTTTTTATAGCCTGAAGTGGAATCCCTAATACATACTGTAGGACACACAGATAATACGATATACTACATCCAATAGGAAGACTGAGACAGAGATATTGGCTTGAGGCTATGATTTTCAAAAAGTCCCAAGGGGCCTGTGATTGATTTTTTTATTATTATTATTTAGTTACAATAGTGGAATCCAAGTTATTATATTTAATATGGAGTTCTTCGTGTTATTATTCTGTCTGACTTGCCACTTGAAAAAGTCAGTCTATGACATTAAAAACGTTAGCTTGGCCCTGATAGTGTTCTTCAGGAAACTGTATAGATAACTATAAGGCTCAAATAAATAGACAAACTATTATACAACACATTTTAAACAATGTCCATGAGATAAATGTGTTCTAACGGGGTAACCGACAAGCATAACATTATGACCACCTGTCTAATATTGTGTTGTCCCCCCTTTTGCTGCCAAAATAGCCCTGACCCGTCATGCACTGTGTATTCTGGACACCTTTCTATCAGAACCAGCATTAACTTCTTCAGCAATTTGAGCAACAGTAGCTCTTCTGTTGAATCGGATCACACGGGCCAGCCTTCACTCCCCACGTGCATCAATGAGCCTTGGCAGCCCATGACCCTGTCGCCGGTTCACCACTGTTCCTTCCGCTTTTGATAGATACTGACCACTGCAGACCGGGAACGCCCCACAAGAGCTGCAGTTTTGGAGATGCTCTGATCCAGTGGTCTAGACATCACTATTTAGCCCTTCGTCAAACTCGCTCAAATCCTTACGCTTGCCCATTTTTCCTGCTTCTAACACATCAACTTTGAGGACAAAATGTTCACTTGCTGCCTAATATATCCCACCCACTAACAGGTGCCATGATGAGGAGATAATCAGTGTTATTCACTTCACCTGTCAGTGCTCATAATGTTATGCCTGATCGGTGTACATTGAGATTTCTACGTTGAATGAGTTAGGTTCATGTCATGACAGAACACCATAAATATAGCAGAAAGACACCTAATCAACACCTCTGTTCTGTTTAATGAAGAAGAATCCTGGATGTTACTGCAGTGTACTCCTGTAAGAACTGTGGATAATAATAAGACTTTTTTTTTTCCCATAAAAAAAAAGGACTGTATATACAAAAGGTCACAGGATGAGCAAAAAATAAATAAAATAAATGCACAGCCTTCAAATGTCATTCATACTGATAATACTGAAATTCAACATATTATTAAGATCTGCAGGAGGGCTTCTGGGGTCAGGAGTTGTTTTATTTATAGCGAGCACAGTACTCGAGATCAGAGGCTTTCTGTTTGTTCTTCGCAGTAAATCTCCCTCACTTATTCTCTTACACATACACATGATCACGGCCATTGAGACGTTCAACATGATCAAGGTTGACTAACAGACAGGCTACAGGCTTTTTCCATGACGTCTAACTTGCATCATCAGTCCTTTGTCAACATCCCCATGTTAAAAAAAATAAAAGTTTCAGAGTGTGTGTGTGTGTTTTATTGCAGGTTAGCAGAGAGAGGGAGAGATGGAGCGCACTATATAGCTAAGAAGAGCATAATGAAGCAGAAACCCTGACACACAATAAGAAAGAGTTATGCAACGATCTGGCAACTGGACGTTGAGATTGGTTATAGTGCCTCAGAGCACTCACAGGGTGTTGATTAATCTTCTATTTTCGCGCCTTTGACAGCAGTGCCGGCTGTAAAGGAAATCACAGGTTTTCGTTAAAACCCTCGATCTGATGCGTTCTCCTTTCTATAGTAAAAGCTATGGTTTTTTTGGTACAGCTGCAGTAAGAGGAACATTACCGTTCCTATAGTAATACCTACGTTATCGTTTCAATAGCAACAGCTAGCATTATCGTCTGTATAGTAAAAGCTCATTCAGACATGGATGCTCTGTGTCTAATAATAAACTGATTAAAGGGGAGAAAAAAAAAGAAAGAAAGCCGCAATGAGAGCTGCAATTCTCAGAGCCATATGTCGGACACCGAGATGCCTGCTGAGACTCTGTGCCTGCTGTGACGCGTACATTTCTCCTTTTAAAACCAACCTGATACATCGCTTTAAATTCAAATGATTGACATTTAGAGGAATAGCTTTCTATAGCTCGTATAATGAGTAATGGCTTTTTCTACTGGCTCCTATAATAAGTCTTAATAGAACATGCTTGGCAAACGTTCCATAATATTAAACGTAACCGTAACGGGACAAAAAGTACCACATGCCATTTTTTAATTAATTAATAAAACATAATATTATTCTCAAATAAGAGCAAGTCGGTTTTTATACAGGTCATTTAAAGTGATACTATTAGTCAGTGTATATAAATAAGTTTCCCATCGAACCATGATACACCAGGTCCATATTCAGATAACTAACCATATAGCATGAGAGGGATACAGCATACATGACAAACTGGCACAATACTTGATTTTTTTTTTTTTTGTACATTAAATGAACCTGATTGGATGCTACGCTGAAGAAAAGTTGCTGTTGTTGTCCTTCACCTGCTCCCTGTTCAGGGTTGCCACATATTTTCATTATTCACAAATCACACTCTCTGGTGTTTATGGTAATTCACACTCTCCAGTGTCACCCAAATGAGGATGAGCTCCCTTTCTGACTCAAGGTTTCTTCCTCTTACCATCTAAAGAAGTTTTTCCTATCTTCAACTTTTGTGCTGTATTTCTTATGTTCTGTAAAGCTGCTTTGAGACAATGTCTATTGTTAAAAGCGCTATACAAATAAAATTGAATTGAATTTTGCACAGGTTTCACACCAGATGCCCTTCCTGATGCAACCCTCCCATTGTTATCCGGGCTTAGGACCGGCACTGAGAGTTAACCCCTCACTGGCTGGGTCAGTTCCCTGCCTGGGAATCAAACCCAGGCCACCAGGGAACGTGAAAATACCAAAAACAACACTTAAGAAGAGCAAACTGAGCAGAAAGTGAACTGAAAGTGTTTTCTACGACGTGATTTTCCATACATTTTTTTTTTTTTTTTTTACAGTAGTATTCAGTAAGCCTCTTGTTTAAGTGAGAAACATATGACAAATTTGCCAAAGTAAAATAGTTTAGGAGTTTTAAAAACCATAGCATGCATACAGTATTAAACAATCAGACATATTAATTAGTATTTGAATATCTTCATGCATTTAATACACTGATCATATTTTCCATGGAGGAAATTAATAGGGAAATTATTTCAGACCTTTTGTACCACCTGCTTTTATCAAAAGTAATTACTGTGAAATGACGTTTCGTTCTTAACGCTTCTTGCTCATTGCTTTCCAAAAGCCCTTTGCACACAGCAGCTGGGCTCTGCAGCTGGAAGGTAAAGTGACATTTCACTGCTAATTTCTCATGTGACATTTCCCGTCTCTAAACCAACAAAACATCAAATCAATTAAGTGGCAGAAAAAGGGCCAGACTCTTTAATCCTGCAGAAAAAAAAGGTGTGTGTGTGTTTGTGTACATACATGTATAGATTTGCATACGTGTGTTTGGGAGTGTGTGTGTAGATGGACCACTGTGTAGGTTTGCATGCATGTGTGTGTGTGTATGTAGCTATACCACTGTGTAGGTGTGTGTGTGTACACATACATATATAGGTTTGCATATATGTGTACATACATAGATGTACAGGTTTACATATGTGTGGGTGAGTGTGTCTGTGTGTGTGTAGATGGACT
The DNA here is from genome assembly GCA_033459395.1 of Hemibagrus guttatus. Taxonomy (NCBI): domain Eukaryota; kingdom Metazoa; phylum Chordata; class Actinopteri; order Siluriformes; family Bagridae; genus Hemibagrus; species Hemibagrus guttatus. The sequence goes on from JAUCMX010000020.1 coordinate 15,039,280, forward strand.
GCTATGTAGGTTTGCATGCAAGTGTGTGTATGTACACTGATGTACAAGTTTGCATACGTGTGTGGGTAAGTGTGCGAGTTTTTGTGTGTACATAGTGGTCCATCTACAGGTTTGCATGCATGTGTTTGCGTGCGCGTATAGCTGAACCACTGTGTAGGTGTGTGTGTCTGTATGTACATACATATATAGATTTGCATATATGTGTGTGTGTGTAGATGGACCACTGTGTAAGTGTGTGTGTGTGTACATACTTATATGTACAGGTTTGCATATGTGTGTGGGGGAGTGTGAGTGTGTGTGTAGATGGACCACTGTGTAGGTCTGCGCGTGTGTGTATGTATACATACTTGGATGTATAGGTTTTCATACATGTGTGGGTGAGTGTACAGGTGCATCTCAATAAATTAGAATGTCGTGGAAAAGTTCATTTATTTCAGTAATTCAACTCAAATTGTGAAACTCGTGTATTAAATAAATTCAATGCACACAGACTGAAGTAGTTTAAGTCTTTGGTTCTTTTAATTGTGATGATTTTGGCTCACATTTAACAAAAACCAAATCTCAACATGGTGACATGCCAATCAGCTAATCAACTCAAAACACCTGCAAAGGTTTCCTGAGCCTTCAAAATGGTCTCTCAGTTTGGTTCACTAGACTACACAATCATGGGGAAGACTGCTGATCTGACAGTTGTCCAGAAGACAATCATTGACACCCTTCACAAGGAGGGTAAGCCACAAACATTCATCGCCAAAGAAGTTGGCTGTTCACAGAGTGCTGTATCCAAGCATGTTAACAGAAAGTTGAGTGGAAGAAAAAGACGCACAACCAACCGAGAGAAACGCAGCCTTATGAGGATTGTCAAGCAAAATCCATTCAAGAATTTGAGTGAACTTCACAAGGAATGGACTGAGGCTGAGGTCAAGGCATCAAGAGCCACCACACACAGACGTTGTACAGTTGTCGTATTCCTCTTGTTAAGCCACTCCTGAACCACAGACATCAGAGGCGTCTTACCTGAGCTAAGGAGAAGAAGAACTGGACTGTTGCCCAGTTTGGGGTGCAATGTCATCTGCTGGTGTTGGTCCATTGTGTTTTTTGAAAACCAAAGTCAGTCACTGCACCCGTTTACCAAGAAATTTTGGAGCATGTCATGCTTCCTTCTGCTGACCAGCTTTTTGAAGATGCTGATTTCATTTTCTAGCAGGATTTGGCACCTGCCCACACTGCCAAAAGCACCAAAAGTTGGTTAAATGACCATGGTGTTGGTGTGCTTGACTGGCCAGCAAACTCACCAGACCTGAACCCCATAGAGAATCTATGGGGTATTGTCAAGAGGAAAATGAGAAACGAGACCAAAACATTCAGATGAGCTGAAGGCCACTGTCAAAGAAACCTGGGCTTCCATACCACCTCAGCAGTGCCACAAACTGATCACCTCCATGCCACGCCCAATTGAGGCAGTAATTAAAGCAAAAGGAGCCCCTACCAAGTATTGAGTACATGTGCAGTAAATGAACATACTTTCCAGAAGGCCAACAATTCACTAAAAATGTTTTTTTTATTGGTCTTATGAAGTATTTGTTGAGATAGTGAATTGGTGGGTTTTTGTTAAATGTGAGCCAAAATCATCACAATTAAAAGAACCAAAGACTTAAACTACTTCAGTCTGTGCATTGATTTTATTTAATACACGAGTTTCACAATTTGAGTTGAATTACTGAAATAAATGAACTTTTCCACGACATTCTAATTTATTGAGATGCACCTGTAGATGGACCACTATGTAGGTTTACATTTGTGTGTGTGTGTGTGTGATTGATATATATATATATGGTTATAGGTCATATATAGGTTTGCATATATGTAGCTAAACCACTGTGTAGGTGTGTGTGTCTGTATGTACATACATATATAGGTTTGCATACATGGGTGTGTGTATGTAGATGGACCACTGTAGGTTTGCGTGTGTGTACGTACATTGACGTATAGGTTTGCATATATGTGTGGATCACCATAGGTGTGGGTGTGTGTGTGTGTGTGTGTCAGTGAGTGTGTGTGTGAGTGAGTGAGTGAGTGAGTGATCGACAGGTGCAGTACTAGATTCAAAGCTGCTATTCTCAGGACCATCCATGTGACACAGAGCTGGGTGCTGCGACTCCATCGTGATCACGCCTGTCCTTGAGATCCACTGAAATCATTTTGTGACGAGGGTTTCTTATTAATCTTTCTTTCATTTCCAAATGATAGAAATGTCTGTACGGACATGATAAATCTGCATGGCTTACAAGATTACAAAATCTATCAGTAGTACATTTTGAGAGCAGATCTAGCATTAGGGCTGCAGTATATCTGCAACTAGTTCTGTGTTTTTCCTGAACGGTACTGTTTCTCTTTTACACATTTCAAATGCTAGAATTAAAAGGTCTAAAAAAAAAAAAAAAAAAAAAAAAAAAAAAAAAAGGGCTAAAAAAGTACATTTAAAAAAGATTAGACTCCCTTTCTACTGAAATCCTCCTCATCTACCTCTACATTTAGAACCTTTCCAACTGCTAATAAGTATTAGCCTTCACAATGGAAATAATGCTGATTAGCATCATCCACATTAGCCTCAGTCTCATAACCTGAAGTAAAATTCACTCAATTTATTCACTCGACTGTGCTCTGCCCACGTTGGTGTGGAAACAATCGCTGATTCATATTCATTCAGACTGCTTTACTGACTAAATTTCTTGTTATTAACGTCTTTTTCTTAGGTAATTTTAGCATTTAAAAACATTGTTGTCGGCTGTATATAGTGTGTAAAGGCTCTTCTTTGTTTTGATGATGGACTTGAATGGAGAATTTGAAAGTTGGTATTTAGCTTAAAATAAAAAAGAAAATCACATGTAGGTTTGAGTCAACGTTAGACATTTTTAGTTTTTAACGCTGCTTTAGTTCAAATTAAAAACATTTCCACATATGTTCTTAAAGTTGACATGTCAAAGTACATACACTATTGGCAGGAGAGCTTGATTTTGTTTAAAACTTTCTTTTTTTTGTTTGCTTTGGCTGTTTCCCCAAATTCAGCTCCATTTCCAGACTGTACTGTTTGTTAGCTGTTATTTTAATATCACAGAATCCTTCAATACTCAAAAGTCTCCTCAGGTTTACTTGCTAGCTCTAGTTAGCATTGATCTTTTAATTGGGAAGGTGAACTTTAATTAGCTTTTATAGTAAAAGTTAGCTAGATCAACAAGAGCTAATAATATTTAAAACGCTTAAAAGTCATATTCTAAGCTCAGATGAGAAGCTAGAGTGTGAGCAATTGACTTATAAAGTCTTATGTTTCTGGTTTATGAAAGAGTTCATTTAATCCGTGACAAGATTCAATTCAAGCTAAACATTTTTTTTTTGCTATTGATAACATTGTGGGGGGCACGGTGGCTTGGTGGTTAGCACGTTTGCCTCACACCTCCAGGGTTGGGGGTTCGATTCGCGCCTCCGCCATGTGTGTGGAGTTTGCATGTTCTCCCGGTGCCTCAAGGGTTTCCTCCCCTGGTCCAAAGACATGCATTGTAGGTTGATTGGCATCTCTAAATTGTCTGTAGTGTGTGAATGAGAGTGTGTGTGTGTGTGCCCTGCAATGGGTTGGCATTCCGTCCAGGGTGTATCCTGCCTTGATGCCCAATGAGATAATAGATCGGATAAGCGGTAGACAATGAATGAATGAATGATAACATTGTAAAATCCCTCTGGACTCGACTGAAAGCATGTAGCATGTCTATTTGTTTATTCCTTCTTCCACAGAGGAAAGACTACTGCTAATGTGTTATCTAGTGGCCTACACAACGAGGTGCTCCTGCTGAGTCTCCCGGTGATGTCTGACATTAGCGGGCATTTCAGCTGGCACCCTGCCACCAAGGCTTATCCTGCTTCAAAGACACTGCACGATGCATCATTTGGCACTAAATATAAACATATAGAAATAAAGAAATAAAGTTTCTCCCGATCACATTATTTAGACTCCATAAAGACTAAAGTGTTGATCAGAGGAACTAGACTAGAATTTGCAACATGACTGAATGGGGACTGCAGTGAACATAGTAATTATTTTACTGGCTATTAATAAGACGGGTGTGTTTTCTTTCATAGTGGTGCTTTATGTTTATACTCTGAACAGACGAGAGATCAGTTTTCGAATGTGACGTGGAAAAATACTTGCAAAGGTCCCTGTCCCATCACCTTTAAAAACATTCTGTTTGTGTGGTCATTTGGTCATATTTAGAGAATGCTACAAAATCTGCCACAGAACCCATCTATTTGTTATAAAAACTAGAATCACTGAATCAAGGTCAGTTTTTCATACACTGATCATTTCTATAGGATTTACTGAGCACTCTTTTCAGTCCATAAGGAATTAAAAAACATAACGCTATAAATGATCAGTGTTTTTTAATGCTATAATCATTGATGCTTCTGTAATCATTTTAATTTATAATACACAATAATCATTCTAAAGGTTGTGCCTAAAGTCTCTATATAAAGGTGAAATTAATACTTCTCCCCCCCCCAAATTGTCAAAATATTTTATATGCAGTTTATATTAATTTTTTTCAGACAACCTTTGAAAAAGCTTTTGACCAAAGAAAAGCAAATCAAATTCATTCTTAGGACATTCTGTACACCGATCAGGCATAACATTATGAGCAGTGACAGGTGAGGAGATAATCAGTGTTATTTACTTCATCATGTCACCTGTTAGTGGGTGGGATATATTAGGCAGCAAGTGAACATTTTGTCCTCAAAGTGGATGTGTTAGAAGCAAGTGTAAGGATTTGAGCGAGTTTCACAAGGGCCAAATTGTGATGGCTAGACCGCTGGATCAGAGCATCTCCAAAACTGCAGCTCTTGTGGGGTGTTCCCGGTCTGCAGTGGTCAGTATCTATCGAAAGTGGTCCAAGGAAGGAACAGTGGTGAACCGGTGACAGGGTCATGGACGGCCAAGGCTCACAGATGTACGTGGGGGCCTAAGGCTGGCCCGTGTCATCCGATTCAACAGACGAGCTACTGTTGCTCAAACTGATGAAGAAGTAATTCTGGTTCTGATAGAAAGGTGTCAGAATACACAGTGCATCACAGGGGCCTATCACAATAGGCAGGTGGTCATAATGTTATCCCTGATCGGTGTATAAGGCTGTACTATAATGCTTGGGAAAACTCAAGAGAGCTGTATGCTGTACGCTGTTCAGAAACTGCAGTGCAGAATGACATTTGCTGCCAATTTCCCTCCTGAAACGGGAAGATGCGCTACACACTCTTTCTAGTAAAAAAAGTCACAAAGCACAGCTCCTCTTTACCCTCTTTGTTTGCTTTTCCCCCAGACACCTTATGAAGCATGGTCTATATACTATATGTGAGTCTGTATTTAAATGAACAGCGACATGCCTGCAGACACACGCAAACAATTGGTATTTATTATGTTTTATTGTGTACACTTGTGTTTATGATGTGTATGGACATTTGATGAAGCCCAGTTTTATTGCACAAACATTTTTGTATAAACAAGGAACAATTTAGGAATCTTTCTACTCTTTCCTGGGAATCCTGAATGCTTCACCTTTGGTCAGATTTGCATAAAAGCACAAAAATTTCCTTTAACAAGTTCAATACATTGGCAAAAATGTCAAAAGATTGAAAAAAAGAACAGAATTTAAATGTGAAAAGATCTCGATCTCGATCTCTCTCTCTCGCTCTCTCTCTCGCTCGCTCTCTCGCTCGCTCTCTTCATCTGCCCCCTCTTTCTCTCCCTCTAACCTCTCCTTGTCTCTCTCGCTTTCTCTCTCTTCTCTTTTGTTCTCTCTTCTTTCCTTGTCTTTCTTCCTCTGCCCCTCTCTTTCTCTCCATTTCACCTTTCCTTGTCTCTCTCGTTCTCCCTCTTCTTTCCTTGCCTCTCTTCCTCTGCCCGCATCTTTCTCTCCCTCTAACCTCTCCTTGTCTCTCGGTCTCTCTCTTATTTCCTTGTCTTTCTTCCTCTGCCCCTCTCTTTCTCTCCGTTTCACCTCCCCTTATCTCTCTCTCTCTTGCTCTCTCTCTGTCCTCTATTTTAATCTTTCTCTTCTTTCCTTGTCGCTCTTCCTCTGCCTCTCTCTCTCTCTCTCTCTCTCTCTCTCTCTCTCTCTCTCTCTCTCTCTCTCTCTCTCACACACACACACACACTTTTGCCAGCTTTCATAAGCCTTTACCATTACCAGTCCTAAATTATAGACAGTAAATAAATTTGTAAATATAATGTGTAACATAAATGAGTAGCTCGGTTGCTTATGTCTTCTTCAGACTGGATTAGTTTAGACATGTTGTCTAATTCAACCTTCTGATGTATTTAATGTCTTGTTTTTTTGTACCACATGGATGCTACAAGCACTAGATACACTAGAGGCAAATTGTGTTAATGCACACTGCCATCTCTGATGTTTCACACATCTTGGAAACATATGATAGCAGGAATATGATTATTATCGGGAAATATCTCAGGCTCAAACATCAGTATGGTTTCAAAAATGTAAAAACTGAACTGTACATCCGTAATGGACTTCATTGCTCCCTTTACATAAAAAAGGCAAAATAATAATAATACATCATAATTCTCCATATTCTCCTAACCTTCTACTCTCAACTCTTTTACAAACAGGATTAATGAATTCTCCTTTTATTAGAGAACATTCCCTGAGCACAATGTTCCCTGGGGCCAAATGCATACGACCTATTAGTCATCAGTACTGTATCCTTCATCCAGTCTCTGAACTAGTTTCCTTGTACAGAATCATGCTGTGCTGAGGTGCACAACTATCAAGATGAGAGCAACATCAGTGCTCAAGGCCATCAAGCTGATTAAAGTGCATTCTGGCAAGTACACACACTCTGTATCACTATGTTTACACCTACAGCCATTTTATCACTTCAACTCAGCCGTGGTTGCTTAAAGTTGGCTAATTTTTGGAAAATAAAACAAAATACTATGTGCACAGAAAATAAAAACAGCCTCATGCACATTTCTACTCGAGACCAATTCTGAACTTTCCAGTGTTTAAGGAGGCAGAATGGCAGGATTCACCAATGAATGAATGAATGAACGAATGAATGAATGAATGAATGAATGAATAAAGCCACGCCCACTTTAGGTTAAAGTCTGAATACAGACACGAACAGCTGAAGCACTAAACAGACACAAATGCAGATAGGGTCACTGCAGGACATCCATACTCTTAATGCATTTTGTGTTGTTGCTGCTGTAGTATGGTCAGTTTCTCTGTCCATAGCCTCATTAATCGCCCCTAGGAAATAAGCAGCACTCTCTCCACTTAATTTAATTCTAATTATACACCTGCAACACACATAATAGGTCTATTGGCTCGTGTAAACTTAAAGAAAGAACAAACGAAAGATATTGAGTAATTAATTAATTGGTTAATTGCAAATATGAATCCTTTGGTGTTTTATAAATAAATAAATAAATAAATAAATAAATAAATAAAAATCAGCTTCTGTCACCGGGCGAATTTGCATAAAAATGACGTGATGCGAGTGTGCCGCTGTGGTTGCCAGTCTGTGCCTGAATCCTCCCTATTAAACTGCTTTTGTTTGGAAAGTGGACGGATACGTTCTCAATGGATTCTGGTTTTATGATTTTGACGAGTTAACTCCTGTTAATATATTCCATGCTTATAAATTGCACCGCTTAATTATGTAACTACTTCTCTTTACTCAAATGATTTATCAAATCTGTTCAAGTCTTATTCAGTTATGTGCATAGGAATGCAAATATTTCCGTTTTTTATTAACGTCTTAGAGTGACAAGAAGATTTCTTAATGGTAGGTGGAGATTCATCTCCGGATATATGACTGTATACATTTCCACTCCTGAGAAAACACCCTATCGCGGATGAATTATTACAGAAGAGATGAAATGCATCATCTGGCAACCCAGCCTGACTGTTTCTGTGTGCGGCGCGCGTTTTACACACTTTCCTTTACAAGCAAAATGCTGATTCAGTGGCTATGGGTTATCACAAAATAAGCACAGCGTAGAAGGAAGGAAAAACAGTTATAACTAAAAGAAAAGATATAAATAAATATTAAAAATGATTTTAAAAAATAAACAAAAAAACGTTTGCACTATTCCAGACTGCTGCAAAGTAAAACAACTTTAATGCAGCAAGATGAAGTAAGAATTTCCGGGTGAAATAATTCAATGGTAACCAGTTTGAACAATGGGAAAATGTGCATTGTGCTGATTCTGGTGTAAAGCTGCACAATGATGCTTAACCGCCAGTGTAATGAAAGCGCACACGCTCGTCTCTTACCTGCACACGGTGATTAAATTCCTTCTCTCCACGGCTCCGTTCCTTGCGGCGGCTTTCTTCCGAGACCCGTTAAACCCTAGGCTCGGGGATGCCATGCCTGCTTCCTGTGCAGCCGTGAGATATAGCTGTCTATCTGTCCCACAGCGATTTTATTCTATTAATTTTTGTCCGGTCTTCCTTACGAGGCCCCGCGGCTTTAAAGCGTCACCTCTGCTCGTCCACGGAGGCGTGTTGCAGAAACAGAAGGGAAGGATTTACCTCGGGTGCGTCCCAATCTCACATCACTGTAGCCTACTAAGCAGTGCGTGGAAATACTACGCTACATACGGTAACTATGGTAACCTGTATTGGCGAAGTATTTGGACGTTCCATGCCGTTAGGGTGGTCCGCGCACAGATTAGGACGCACCCTCCTTCGCCGTCTTCACCAGTCACATGCGCACTGTTACTACTGTGGTCGTGAGGAATGGGAGTTCCCATTCACTGAATGTTTGTCTTTCTTTCTCTCTACTAATGATATATTTTCAGTTCTCAGGTAGCAATGTTCCCCCATTAACCCAAGACAATACAATTAAAACATTTTTAATAAAACAAACAAACAACTTAACGTCATTTCACCTGCATAGTTAATAAATCACTTGAGGGTGTGCTGTTACAGGAAAAAGTAGCATAGTGAGATGCAATAGCATTTTATTTGCCTATACACTCATTTATAAACCTGCACACTCACTGTCCACTTCTGTGGTCAGAAATGCCAAAAAAAAAGAATGTCTAAGCTGCTTCAAGTTGCCTGGGAAGCTGAAACATAACTCTGTACAACCGTGGTGAGCAGAAAAGCATCTCAGCACTTTCAACACATTGAACCTTGCAGAAGACCAGATTAGTTTCCACTCCTGTCAGCAAAGCACTGGACTCCAGAGTCCAGAGTAAGAGCAGACACCAGTTCACCAAAAACCAAAGATTGGGCAACATTTATCTAATCTTCAACTGTCTAGTTTCAGTGAACCTGTGACCACTGTAGCGTCGGATCACTGTTCTTAGAAAGTTGGTATATATATGACAATTTGCCAATGATAACATGACATCATCTTCAGTAACTGCTTTATGCTGATCAGGATCACAGTGGTCTATCGGAGGAACAATGGAGAAGGCAACTTGTTTGGGTCACTGTGCACAAGGACTCACATGGACACATACACACTATTTCTATTTTTTGAAGAATAATATCTCAACTGTTTATGGTTATTTTTTTGTAGTGGAATGTCCGGGAAGCAAATTAGTTCCTGATATATTTTTAAACATTGTAATCAGCAGGTAAACTTGGTTATTAGACAGGAAAAAAAGCTTCCTGTTTGATAACTTCTTGAGATTTGGAGCACAGTTTGCCAATTCTCAAACACACCTTAAGTACTGAATTCATTTGTTGGATTTAGTGGATTGATTTGAATCAAGCATGACTGAGCAGGAACATTACTAAACCCGCTGGACATCCAGGACTGGACTTGTTCACCGCTGCTTTAAAGTGAAGCTGAAAGACACAGAGGAGTAAATACGTACATTTTACCAAACCAACACAGTTGGTTAATCACATAAATTTGTCTTGGGGAGGTCATAAGCATTGAAAAAGAAAGCTATGTATGGATTATTTAACCTTAAACACTAGTAATATTATAATATTAAAACATGACAATACTATTTGGTTTTGTTACTGTTGTTTGTTTTGTTTTTTTATTTTCTACATCACTTGTTTTAAAATTATTGTCATCCCTATAATTCTATAATTAATATTTAGTGAAGCCTTCCTTAGAAATAATAACAGCACTGAGCCTATTCCTGTAATGTCTAAAAGTTAAAACAAACAATATATATGCATATACTGTATATACTTCAGGCATAACATTATCACCACCTGCCTAATATTGTGTTGATTCCAAAACATCACGGTGGCTTAGTGGTTAGCACGTTTGCCTCACACCTCCAGGGTTGGGGGTTCGATTCCCGCCTCCGCCGTGTGTGTGGAGTTTGCATGTTCTCCCTGTGCCTTGGGGGTTTCCTCTGGGTACTCCGGTTTCCTCCGCCGGTCCAAAGACATGCGTGGTAGGTTGATTGGCATCTCCAAATTGTCTGTAGCGTGTGATTGCATGAGTGAATGAGAGTGTGTGTGTGCCCTGCGATGGGTTGGCACTCCGTCCAGGGTGTATCCTGCCTTGATACCCAATGACGCCTGAGATAGGCAAAGGCTCCCCGTGACCCGAGTATAGATCGGATAAACGGTAGACAATGAATGAATGAATGATCCAGTCGTCTAGCCATCACAATTTGGCCCTTGTCAAACTCGCACAAAAATATATCCCACCCACTAACAGGTGCCATGATGAAGAGATAATCAGTGCTATTCACTTCACCTGTCAGTGCTCATAATTATATATAAGAGAGAGAGAGGATACTTTGTTTACATTTATTCTTTTGAGTGCACATAAGTTCACGAAATAAATTTCTGAGAGAAATACTCTTATTAAAACGTATTCTATACTGTAGATTTTGGTTGGTTAGAAAAAAAAGAAAGGTAGTTTCTCCATATGTTGGGTTGGAAATTGACTTCAAAACATAGCATGATGTTCAATCATTATTTCACCAACTGTTCAAGGCTACCCTTAGAAGATTATGTATTTATAAAATTGTGCCTTCGTTCAAATAGTTTTCATCAGAAGGTGGAGTGTGCACCAATTACACCTGCGAAGGATGATTTTAGTTGCATGATGTTCCACTTTTATTCCACATTAATTCAATAGCTGCTGTTTTTCAAACTGCCACCATCTGCAGCTATACAGAAGTGTTTATGTTTACAAGAACCCTCTTGTTTACAGTTCTCCTATTTTTGCACATTGTACTATATAAAATATTATACAGAATGTGTACTGGTCAGCACTATTTTGTCTGTATTGTGTATTTGGTGTATCTGTCCTGTACTATTTTGTTTTGTCTTTTTGTCTTGCACTGTTTGCACACGTTGCACTTTATTTAGCTAGGACAACTTACTTTCTATCCTTAGCTCTATGTTGTTTGGTTGTTTTATGTAGCACCAGGGACCTACAGAAAGTTGTCTCATTTCACTGTGTACTATGTCAGCTATATATGGTTGAAATAACAGCAAAAGCTTCTTGACTTGACTTAGAAAATAAATAAAGAAGTAGTGGCTCAGTGCTGCCTCACACCTCCAGGGTTGGAGGTTCGATTCCCGCCTCCACCATGTGTGTGTGGAGTTTGCATGTTCTCCCCGTGCCTCGGGAGTTTCCTCCGGGTACTCCAGTTTCCTCCCCCGGTCCAAAGACATGCATTGTAGGTTGATTGGCATCTCTAAATTGTTCGTAGTGTGTGATTGCGTGAGTGAATGAGAGAGTGTGTGTGCCCTGCGATGGGTTGGCACTCCGTCCAGGGTGTATCCTGCCTTGATGCCCAATGACGCCTGAGATTCATCCCCGTGACCCGAGAATAGATCGGATAAGCGGTAGACAATGAATGAATGAATGAATGAATGAATGAATGGCTCAGTCCTTAATGCTTTGAGCTGCTGAAGGTTTGGATTCAAATGCCAGCATTTCCAAAGTACCATAGTTGAGTCCTTGAAGACACTTAAACATTAACTGCTCAGTTTACTGTCTGAATTGTAAGTCGCTTTGGACATAGCTCTGTGTGGTTGTCTGGACAAACACCTAAAATATTTGCTCTTATTCATGTTTTACATATTGTTTATATAATCATCTTTACCATAGTGTCCTCTGGTGGCTGTCAGAAGTAAGGCTTCCCTCCATTGTTTACTAGTAAAACACGTAAAACTAGCAAACTAGCCAACATTTTGATCCAACGAACTAACCTACTTTTAGCACATTATAAATCTCAATAAAAGAAAACTAAAACCACAGAAATATCATTGGTTTGTGTGTACTATTGGACCGAAGCCAAGCATGTTATCTAACAATTCAAGTCACCTCAATTGACCGTGATGGTGGCAAGGACAATCTCCTTGAGACAACATGAGTGAGATATCTTGAGAGAAACCAGATTTTAAAGGGAATCCATGCTCTTCTAATGGGACATTAGGTTGTGAGATTGTTAATACACTATATTGCCAAAGGTTTTGGGACACCCCTCCAAATCATTGAATTCAGGTGTTCCAATCACGTCCATGGTCCATGACTCTTCTCTGCTCTGGCACCTTGTGGTTGAATGAACGTCCCCTAGATGTCCAAACAGATTAGCCACTGATGAAAGGGTGAGACTTTGGGTCTTGGGGTGGTGCAAATCTTTAGTGTATTTATTTGGGATCCACGGCAGCAGAAAATGAGTCACACTAGTTTTGCATACTTAATTAATTTCGGTTATTAAGTAAGCCAATATCAGATGCTTGTGTCCTCATTTTTAACTGAAGCCAAATCAGTGTGTGTATCTGCGTTTGTGTGTGGTAGTTCACCACACAACTGTATAGTAGCTACTATTCCTGAAATTTGCTTCAAACTGCTAGTGTCTTTTTTCAACTCTATACTGTATAACCTCCTGATTGAAACAGTTATATAATGACATTATAAAGTGACATCATATCCTGCTTTGGATGTGAAACCTTCAGCATAACCACATGTGTTGACTCACTGTATGACATTGAAATGATGTAACTCCTGATGCCTGTAGGATATGATACTGCAGAAAAAAGAAGAACAATAAAGAACAAAAGCAGTTAACAGAAATCATTTTATGGTGAGGAAAATATCAGATAGCCGATAGCACTCAGATACACTAAACTATCTATTATATGTATCTTTGTACTGCATTTATAAAAGAAATTGTTGCGGTCTCTTCATGGTAATGATTAACACTTTTAAATGGAGGATCACCTTTGCAAGGCTTTCAGGTTTACTGACATTTCTATGAGATGAAGCTTCATATAACAAAAGTTTGTTTACACAACGAGTAATAGAATGACCCTTGAACTCCAGGATGACCATGTTGCAAAACGTATATTATTCATATCACTCATTATATTACACACTTTTTATATATATATATATATATATATATATATATATATATATATATATATATATATATATATATATATATATAAAATATATAAATTCTGATTGTAGCCTTTGTACAGTACAATGTGAAGTTTTTCTCAGTTGAAGTTTAATGTGAAATACAAAGTAGTTATTTGACACAGGTGACTCTTTTCATTATATTTATTATTTTATATGAATTTATGACTATACTGTTTTATAGAATAGCTGTCTATTAATCCCTACATATGTCCTGTTAGGATATGCCAACAGGGAAAATTCCACACAGAAACACAGACAACATATCATTATAACATTATCACCACATTAGAAGTTATTGATTTAGAATAATTTATATTCTTGTTTTTTAGAAAAAAACAAGAATATACACTGGCCAGGCATAACATTATGACCACCTGCCTAATATTGTGTCAGTCCCCCTTTTGCTGCCAAAACAGCCCTGACCCGTCATGCACTGTGTATTCTGACACCTTTCTATCAGAACCAGCATTAACTTCTTCAGCACTTTGAGCAACAGTAGTTCGTCTGTTGGATCGGATCACACGGGCCAGCCTTCACTCCCCACGTTCATCAATGAGACTTGGCCGCCCATGACCCTGTCACCGGTTCACCACTGTTCCTTCCTTGGACCACTTTTGATAGATACTGACCACTGCAGACCAGGAACACCTCACAAGAGCTGCAGTTTTGGAGATGCTCTGATCCAGTGGTCTAGCCATCACAATTTGGCCCTTCGTCAAACTCGCTCAAATCCTTACGCTTGCCCATTTTTCCTGCTTCTAACACATCAACTTTGAGGACAAAATGTTCACTTGCTATCTAATATATCCCACCCACTAACAGGTGCCATGATGAGGAGATCATGAGTGTTATTCAAGGAGGACAGAAGAGCTGACAGTGATGGTATGCTAACTTAAATCACCAATCTTTACAACGGTGGTGTACAGAAAAACATTTCAATACAGCTTAAACCATGGTGCTTCAACCACAACAGCTAAAAAGCACAACAATGTTCACTCCTGTCAGAAAAGCAGAGGAAACTGAGGCTACAATGAGCACCGGAACTGGACAGTTTTTTTTTTTTCTCTTTTTTCCCCCCCTGGTCTTTGAGGATTCTAATATATTTTCTTAGATATATGTATACACATACAATATATAAAAAAAAAAAATAAAGACAAAAAAACAACAACAACAATATACAACGATCTCATGCTTCCGTTGTAAATGACGTCACTGCAGGTGTAATAAAAAGGCTCGCACGCACTGAGCGCACGCTACCTCGCCGCGCTCGCCGCCCTGGAGTACGGTAACAGCGCTGTGTATTAAATAATAATAATAATAATAATAATAATAATAATAATAATAATAATTAAACAAAATACCCTTAAACAATACATTTGTAACTCCGTCGTCGGCTTTGCTCTATTCGAATTGTTTTATTTTTTATATATTATTATAAAATAAATTATTAATTTGTCACCGCCACAGGAAGCGCGACAGCTCAAGTTAACATCATTATTGAACAACAAGCGGCTTCAGAGGGGAAAAAACAGGCACCATGGTTAAAAAGTACGACCTAAAGGAGGAGGAAAGACAAGCCAGTCCAAATGGAGACATAAGGTACGTTTTCTTAGAAAAAAATATAGTATACTTTTAGTGATGCTTTACTTTTTAATGCGTAATATATAACTTTTTACGCACAAGCGAGTGCAAAAGTTTGTACCCCCCTCAATGAAAGACTTCCGTCCAGCCTAAATAACAGCGCAAATGAATCAGCAGATTTAAAAAAAATATATTATTTTTTTTATTACAAATTTTTAACATCCTCATAAACCTATTAAACATCTAATAGTTTACTACAGCCAAGAAATGTTCACTTTTTTGACCAATTCTTTTGTCCTGTGTTGATGATGAACAATAATCCTATCCCCATAGATAGGATTATATTATTAAATGTTTACTTAAATAAGAACATGTGCTAGTTTTGTACTAAATTGGGACAAATAGATAAATAAAAGTTGTCCAAAAACTGCTGTATGCCCATTACTGTGTTTAAGAAGAAAACTCAATATTGACTTTATGCACATACTATGAAGGAACGTTATGGAGCATCTGTGTGAGACAAACTCCTGATATCACTTGTGTTGTAACAGCAGTAAACAGCTGCTTCCTCACCAGCATCACGTTTTTTTCCTCTCTTTTGAAAATATTAATACAAAACAAACAGTAGGTCATTTTGGCAAGAAACCAGAAAGTGGAAACTCCTCTGTCTGTATTTCCTGTGATGGAAAGCTGTAACAAAGCCCTGACACTGGAGACTCCTTCCGTAAATGTTAAATAAACCTCACCGTATAGAAAGCTGGAGCATGATAATGATTATGCTGATTTATATGAACTAACAACAGGTTTTATATGTTTATTATTATTATTATTATTATTATTATTATTATTAGGTTGGGATTGTGGCACATTCAACGTATGAGCTTCTACATAAGTTCTTACTATGAGAAAGATAAAGGGTGTTAAAATGAGGGCATTGATATAAACCCTAACAAGCTAATAAAATAACTGAACCCATTCTGACAGAATCGAGAATCCAACATGATGCACGGTGTGCAGCACAATATTTAGGAAAACGTTTCATATTTTATTCACTGTCTACCGCTTATCCGATCTGTACTCGGGTCAAAGGGAGCCTGTGCCTATCTCAGGCGTCATTGGACATCAAGGCAGGATACACCACAGAGTGCAACGCATCGCACGGCACACACAGGACAATTTAGAGATGCCAATCAACCTACAATGCATGTCTTTGGACCGGGGGAGGAAACCGGAGTACCCAGAGGAAACCCCCGAGGCACGGGGAGAACATGCAAACTCCACACACACGCCGGAGCTGGGAATCGAACCCCCAACCCTGGAGGTGTGGCAAATGTGCTAACCACTAAGCCATCGTTCCCCCATGTTTCCTATCTTAATGTCGACAAATATAAAATGAAAAAGGAGGGAAAAACTGTGTGAACGAAACAAATGTCTCAGAAAAGTGTAATTTTTCACAATATTGATGTCGTATTGTCATATTCCCAGCCGTAATGGGATTGCTGGAGTATTTAAGTGTGTGATATACATTTACCTTTCAGTGGGGAAAAGAAGAAAAGGAAAAAAGATAAACCTCCCCCGGAGCCGATGGTGGGACCGTTGGAAATGGTGAGTGAAAATCCTTATGTTCAAATCCTACAATATCATGATCATGGTATTCAGTGTACAGACCTGAGGGAACTTCTTAGTTTTTTGTTTGTTTGCTGAGTGAACTGCACATTGAATATTCCATTCCATTGTCTGTACCGCTTATCCGATCTATCATCGGGTCACAGGGAGCCTGTGCCTATCTCAGGCAGCATCAAGGCAGGATACACCCTGAACGGAGTGCCAACCTATAACAGGGCACACACACACTCATTAACTCATACAATCACACACTATGGGCAATTTAGAGACTCCAATCAGCCTAGAAGCATGTCTTTGGACCGGGGGAGGAAACTGGAGTACCCGGAGGAAACCCACCAAGCACGGGGAGAACATAACCACTAAGCCACCGTGCCGCCCATATTGAATATTTATTACAAATTCTTCTAAACACAGTTAAGAATGGGGTTTTTATCACACACAGCTTCATAATCAACAGGAAGCCAGGTTAAATACTAACACTCGTCAATCAGTCTATGAATGAAGCAATCATATGAATTTTTACCAACTATGTTCTCCAAATTCTATGTCTATCAGTTTCGCTTTGCAGATAGTCTGGATATTTTTCTAATGTTGGTTGGAACCATCATGGCCATGGCTAATGGAGCGGTGCTTCCTGTTATGGTGATTGTATTTGGAGATATGACGGACAGCTTTGTGGACAACAGTATTTTAGAGAGCCTTCCTCCAAACTTTAATTTAACTGAGAGTGAGTTCAAACACAATTTTTACATGACACGTGATTAATTTATCTAGTGTTGCCCTCTGAGAATAAATTGACACACAAGACTCTGGGGGAAGAAAAAAAAAGATGCACAACTTAACTTATTTTTTGATCTACAAGCAACAACACTGAAACACATGTATCTCAATTTCTGATCTTAGACTCCACTTTGCCATTTACAAATCAAACACTTGGAGAAGAGATGACAAGGTAACAGGTTCTTCTTCATTCATCATTACATAAGCTGTTTCTCTGTTAAAAGTTTATGCATGAAGAGTTATGTCAGTTACTGGCTTCGGCTTTGATCTCATAATACTGAATTGAACAGATTGTCTGTCACTTCTTCTCAATCGTGTAGTCAAGCATTAACAGCAAAATTAAACTTTTAACTTTAAACCTTTAACCACCCTCTGGAACTAGCATTTTTTTTTTTTTATTTCTTTATAATAAAGAAATTACAACAAACAATCAATTATAGCTTCTAGATTATACATTATATAGCTATAAATTATAGTTTAAAGATGTTGAAGTTCTCTTTGGGAGTGACAATGTTGGACAGGATCAGGAACGAGTACATCAGAGGGACAGCTCCATGTTGGACGTCTGGGGGACAAAGTAAGGGAGGCCAGATTAAGATGGTTTGGACATGTTCAGAGGACAATGTTGGACATGGAGCTGCCAGGCAGGAGGCAAAGAGGAAGGCCAAAGAGGAGGTATATGGCTGGAATAAATGAGGATATGAAGCTAGTGGGTGCAAGTGTTGAGGATGCAGAAGATAGGGATAGGTGGAGAGAGATGATTCGCTGTGGCGAGCCCTGAAGGGAAAAGCCGAAAGAGGAAGAAGATTCGATTATAGCTTCAATCCAAACGTATTTCCATACAAACTGGATCACTGTGTCCTTTGCTGAGCTGATTAATGCTTAGGACCATTTCCTGAGTTCACTAGTCAATAAGAGTGAATCATACATTAAAAGAATCCTTAAGATCCTTGCCAGATATGTGTACAGTAGCTATCAGACACTATGGGGAAGTAACATTAAAATACCCAAAGATGATCTAATGTCCAGAGGGTGCACTAACAGTGATTTTTTTTTTTTTTTTTTTTTTTGCATTTGTGTTTGTTTTTTATTTAAACTCATATGTACACTGTATCTATGTGCTCCTGCTCAGGTATGCCATTTTCTACAGCATCATGGGAGGTGTAGTACTTTTTGCAGCCTACATGCAGGTGGCCTTCTGGACCCTGGCTGGAGGACGACAAGTGAAAAGACTCAGAAAGCTGTTTTTTCACTCCATCATCAAACAGGACATCGGCTGGTTTGATGTCAATGAGACGGGACAGCTCAATACACGGCTTGCAGAGTAAGGCACGGTTTGGTTGGGTACTGGAAAAATTCTAATAAGTGAAATTTTAGATAACAGTAAGAACAATATACTTCAAATACACTAGATTTAAAAATAAAAAATAAACTCTTAGATCTTTCATTTCTTTCAGTTCGGAATCAGTGCAACATATATATAGGATTAAAAAAAAAAGAATGAAAACTTCCATGTAATTCAGAAAAGTCAAAGGCGATTATAATTCCCATAGTGAAAATTTCATAGTGTTTTACAAATATCTGTATTACCACTCTGTTCTCTCTTCAGTGACATCTTTAAGATAAATGAAGGCATTGCAGACAAGCTGGGCACATTAATCCAGTCCCTCACCACCTTTTTAACTGGTTTCATCATTGGCTTTATCAAAGGCTGGAAGCTCACCCTTGTTATCATCTCCATAAGCCCCCTGCTAGGCATCTCGGCTGCTGTCATTACCAAGGTTAGAGAGCGTAACCAGACACAAGAGAACAACATGTTTCTCTGTTGCATTGTATATATAGCAGTGTATATAAATACGGGAAGATGACGGGCAGGGAGAATACTTGGAATGTAAACTATACTGAGGATCTTCATGCATTTTTTCGAACCACCAGAACATTTCCTAAAATGTTTTTGATTATACTCACGGAAAAAGAAGTGTAAAGGTTCATCTGCTTCCTGTTTAGGTAATGACCTCATTCACCTCGAGGGAACAGACAGCATACGCTAAAGCTGGAGCTGTAGCCGAAGAGGTGCTCTCTTCCATCAGAACTGTCTTTGCCTTTGGAGGACAGAAGAAGGAATTAAAGAGGTGTGTTACTGTAAAGCCAATATCTGGATAATGTTAAGACCGCTAACTGTGTCTAAGCAAAGACATGCTATATATATATATATATATATATATATATATATATATATATATATATATATATATATATATATATATATATATATATATATATATATATATATGAAGATACAAGGCACGACTATTGTGTAAAGTCATAGTTCAGACGTGTGAGCAATCACTGGATCATATTTGAACAGCAGACAAATGGACTTTAACACAGTAGAGTCGTAAAATTATTACCTCTTATAGTTGTATATTATCTGTCCTTTGTGTTATATTTTTGATGGCCTGGGAAAACTTGACTCTATGAACTTTTATATATAATAGAACATATCCATCGTTCTGAAAACCGAACTATTTCTTGTAATGAAATATGTTTGTTTTGCATGTATCTCATCCACAAGTACAATTTAAGCATTTTAAAATCTACTTAGCCCCAAAAATGAAGGAGCGATTTTTCATTAAATGATTCTATTCTGACGGCAGTGCATCCCGGATATTGAGACAGCTGATATTGAATTACAAACTGTTTTTTTTTTGTAACTGATCAGACTTGTATCTATTTTACTAAGGCATATACAGGTGCATCTCAATAAATTAGAATGTCGTGGAAAAGTTAATTTATTTCAGTAATTCAACTCAAATTGTGAAACTCGTGTATTAAATAAATCCAATGCACACAGACTGAAGTAGTTTAAGTCTTTGGTTCTTTTAATTGTGGTGATTTTGGCTCACATTTAACAAAAACCCACCAATTCACTCTCTCAACAAATTAGAATATGGTGACATGCCAATCAGCTAATCAACTCAAAACACCTGCAAAGGTTTCCTGAGCCTTCAAAATGGTCTCTCAGTTTGGTTCATTAGGCTACACAATCATGGGGAAGACTGCTGATCTGACAGTTGTCCAGAAGACAATCATTGACACCCTTCACAAGGAGGGTAAGCCACAAACATTCAATGCCAAAGAAGCTGGCTGTTCACAGAGTGCTGTATCCAAGCATGTTAACAGAAAGTTGAGTGGAAGAAAAAGACGCACAACCAACCGAGAGAACCGCAGCCTTATGAGGATTGTCAAGCAAAATCCATTCAAGAATTTGAGTGAACTTCACAAGGAATGGACTGAGGCTGGGGTCAAGGCATCAAGAGCCACCACACACAGACGTGTCAAGGAATTTGGCTACAGTTGTCGTATTCCTCTTGTTAAGCCACTCCTGAACCACAGACAACGTCAGAGGCGTCTTACCTGGGCTAAGGAGAAGAAGAACTGGACTGTTGCCCAGTGGTCCAAAGTCCTCTTTTCAGATGAGAGCAAGTTTTGTATTTCATTTGGAAACCAAGGTCCTAGAGTCTGGAGGAAGAGTGGAGAAGCTCATAGCCCAAGTTACTTGAAGTCCAGTGTTAAGTTTCCACAGTCTGTGATGATTTGGGGTGCAATGTCATCTGCTGGTGTTGGTCCATTGTGTTTATTGAAAACCAAAGTCAGTCACTGCACCCGTTTGCCAAGAAATTTTGGAGCATGTCATGCTTCCTTCTGCTGACCAGCTTTTTGAAGATGCTGATTTCATTTTCTAGCAGGATTTGGCACCTGCCCACACTGCCAAAAGCACCAAAAGTTGGTTAAATGACCATGATGTTGGTGTGCTTGACTGGCCAGCAAACTCACCAGACTTGAACCCCATAGAGAATGTATGGGGTATTGTCAAGAGGAAAATGAGAAACAAGAGACCAAAAAATGCAGATGAGCTGAAGGCCACTGTCAAAGAAACCTGGGCTTCCATACCACCTCAGCAGTGCCACAAACTGATCACCTCCATGCCACGCCAAATTGAGGCAGTAATTAAAGCAAAAGGAGCCCCTACCAAGTATTGAGTACATGTGCAGTAAATGAACATACTTTCCAGAAGGCCAACAATTCACTAAAAATGTTTTTTTTTTTTATTGGTCTTATGAAGTATTCTAATTTGTTGAGAGAGTGAATTGGTGGGTTTTTGTTAAATGTGAGCCAAAATCATCACAATTAAAAGAACCAAAGACTTAAACTACTTCAGTCTGTGTGCATTGGATTTATTTAATACACGAGTTTCACAATTTGAGTTGAATTACTGAAATAAATGAACTTTTCCACGACATTCTAATTTATTGAGATGCACCTGTAGTATTCAGCAACTTAAAGGACAAGTTCACTTCCAGAACAAAAATCTACAAATAATTTACTCACCCCTTTTTACTCACAAATAATTTACTCATCCAAGATGTTCATGTCTTTCTTCAGTAGTAAAGAAATTAGGTGTTTTCAGGAAAACAGAAGGACGGAAGGTCACACGTGACGTAGGCCGGAAGTACAGACCCAGTGTTTAGTTATATGTCTTTGTGTCATTCCACACGCAACAACATTGGCGCGGTCCTCCTTCTCCACACTAGTAAACACTGGGTCTGTACTTCCGCCTACGTCACACATGACCTTCTGATGTGATTGTGTAGTACGTAGCGTTGCGAACGCACATCCCAGAGCTAGCGCTAGACGAGCTTTTGTAGTTAAAAATTATACAATTTTTTAAATTAAAAAAATAAAAATGACCGATCCTTTCGCTAGATAAGAGTCTTCTTCCTCGGCTGGGATCGTTTAGAGATCTTTGAAGCTGCATTTAAACCGCATTTTGAAGTTCAAACTCGCAGGCACCATTGAAGTCCACTATATGGAGAAAAATGAAATGTTTTCCTCAAAAAACATCATTTCTTTACGACTGAAGAAAGAAAGGCATGAACATCTTGGATGACAAGGGGATAAGTCAATTATTTGTAGATTTTTGTTCTGGAAGTGAACTTCTCCTTTAATGCAAGCATGACATTCACTGTGTGAGATCTATACAATTTTGTCAATACTTAGACAGTTCCAAAGTGATGTAGTTTCCCAAAATGTCCTAAGGTTGAGGTATCAAGGCAATTACTGGCAAAAAAAAACATGACTTTAGGCATAATGACATCTGATGGTTTTTTTTCAGACTACCATGTTTGTGATCATTGTGCAACAAATATAAAATCTGCTTTTTTGAATACACTAAATGACAGGAAATGGTAATCTTACATATTAACTACCTTTTTACATACATCCTGCATGGAAAATACGGTATGCTGCTTTAAATGTTAATAATGGCTCCTTAATCATCTTTGTGTTACCGGCTACTTGACCAGCACTACCTTCCTGACAGGTATCAGAAAAATCTGGAAGACGCCAAGAATGTTGGAATAAAGAAAGCCATTACAGTAAACATTGCTGTGGGTTTCACATACTTCATGATCTACATGTCCTACGCTCTGTCCTTCTGGTATGGCAGCACGTTGATT
Organism: Hemibagrus guttatus; assembly: GCA_033459395.1. Classification (NCBI taxonomy): domain Eukaryota; kingdom Metazoa; phylum Chordata; class Actinopteri; order Siluriformes; family Bagridae; genus Hemibagrus; species Hemibagrus guttatus. The sequence continues at coordinate 15,062,220 of JAUCMX010000020.1, forward strand.
TTCGCTGGGGAGTACAAGATCGGGACTCTTCTGACAGTGAGTATGAGGTTTAATATATTCAGTCACATGACTCTTAAATCCATGAATGAAAAAGGAAAGTCAGTCAATATTGGTCATTATGACTTTATACAGTACAAGATAATGATAGCATGAGATCATTGTAAATTCAACATTTCTTTTTTTTGAAAATATATATCACCCAGTCATAACCACATAAAGAAAACCCCACATTCTCTGTTCCTCATTTAGGTCTTTTTTGCTGTTGTGATTGGAGCATTCGGCCTTGGACAGACCTCTCCTAACATTCAGGCGTTCTCTAGCGCACGAGGGGCTGCTCACAAGGTTTTTAACATCATCGATCATGTGAGTAACACCTACTGACCTTCTGCTTTCTCACGAAGACATAGGACATTACATAAGTGACAATACCACAGGGTGGGAAAAACCTTTCACTCTTAGATGTCTTTCACAATGAGCAGACATTTGGGATATTTTATTTATGGTTTTATAGTTTTATTTTATTTATAAGCATTTGCAAATCCTTAACGTGTAGTTCAATCTTTAATATGTAGTAAAATTAGTTAAATTTTTTTTTATTTCAAGTAAAAGAAAAATCACTTTTGCATTTTTAATATGTCTTTAGATATAATGCTTGATGTTAACGATTGTACCAAATGTAAACCTACAGTAGGACTGTAGTAAGGAAACTGGAAATTTAGTAATTGATTTTCCAGTAATTACAAGGGAAGTTGGAACACCATGTACTGTATAAAACATTCTAGCATCGGGAACTGGAGGACATCTTGCCTGCACCTTCTCACTTCCTGTCTCTTGCTTCTTCCCTGTACGGAAAGAAAAGGTCAGGGTGTGGGATTAGTGTACACATGGCCAATTTTTCAGTTATAATAAACATTCAGGGCGCAAACAGGGGCTTTGAGGAACAAAGAAAAATACAGAAACACATCTGAGCCTGTCCAAATCATTTTAAATTTGGAGTTGGAGCTTCCTGCCATTGTTTCAGTGGCAGCGTGAACTCAAGACCAGAGCTGGTCTCCTACTGAGTTCTGAACAAGGCTCAGACCAAAGAAGTTTCCATTAGATGCATTTTAGGTCTGGAGCGCAAAAGATGAAATGTTTTTATCAATTATTTGTTTTGGAGTTTGTTTTTGTGTTCATGTGGGGAAGTCGAGCACTTTTGTATGTTTTCCACAGAAACCCAGCATCAACAGTTTCTCAGATGAAGGACACAAACCTGATGTGGTCAAAGGAAACATTGACTTCAAAGACATTCAGTTCAGCTACCCCTCACGGCAGGATGTGAAAGTACGTTCAAGCTTCGGCTAAATGTTAATTGTTAACTAATCAGTTGTATTAGGCTTTAAGGAAAACAAATTCAGAGCACCTAATTCTTGTTGTGTTTGTAGGTTTTAGATGGCATGAATCTGAAGATCAGCAGTGGACAGACTATTGCCCTCGTAGGTAGCAGCGGTTGTGGTAAAAGTACAACAGTCCAACTGATTCAGCGCTTCTACGACCCCCAAGAAGGAGCAGTAAGTGTGGGCAGAGAAAAAGAGACGGTGGTCAAAATCAAATTAGACACACTTTCTCAACCCACTTTCTTTAACTAGGTGAGTATAGATGGCCATGACATTCGCAGTCTGAACGTGCGCTGTCTAAGGGAGATGATCGGGGTTGTGAGTCAGGAGCCTGTTCTTTTTGCCACTACAATTGCTGAGAACATTCGATATGGCCGTGAGGATGTGACGCAGGAGGAGATCGAGCAGGCCACACGTGAGGCCAATGCTTATGATTTCATCATGAAACTTCCTGATGTAAGTCCTAAGAATGTTCCTCGGCAGGAGAACATTATAAGAAAAGAGCCTGTTATTCTAAAGACTAATTAGGAAAGATAAAAATAACTTGTCTCTGGCAGTAAACAAATGAGGCAGAAAGAAGCTCTATTAGGCGCTATTCAATTATGTGTGCATTGTTTCAGAAATTTGAGACTCTGGTGGGAGACCGAGGCACTCAGATGAGCGGAGGACAGAAACAACGAATTGCCATCGCCCGTGCTCTTGTACGCAATCCCAAGATCCTTCTGTTGGATGAGGCAACCTCAGCTCTGGACACAGAAAGTGAAGCGATTGTACAAGCAGCCCTGGATAAGGTAACCACATCACAGGCCACTTTATTACACTGTTTGAGGTGTAGCAGTATTTTATGGCAGAGCTGGTGGTAAATGAGGCGGAATGCAATCAGGCATTAATTCAGTCATACAAAATGTTTACCCATCTATCTTTCTGAATGGAATGATGGATATTGCATGTCCTCAGAAATAAACACTGAAATTGTCAATAAAACTGTCACCATTACTCATCAAGCATAGAGATTTGCTTGACCATATATGATGCTTTGCAAGTCAGCCATCACCATGGCAACACTTGGAGCTGCTGGTCTGATAGGCAGGCAGTTGTTTTTAAAGGCATCTAGAATAATTTAGTTTTAATTTCCTTTTATTCAACAATATTTTTATAGATTTTTAAACAGAGACATAACATACAAGGTAAACGTGTAGTGTGTGTTTCAAGGCACCCTTGTATTATCTGGATTTATAAACCCCTTACACACACCCCTATACCAAACCCACCCCACCCCACCCCAACTCCAAGTCAGTCTTACATGTCTAAGAGAGGCTAAACACCATGCATAATTAAAGAAATAAAAACAACTGGAGCTGGAAGTCAGGATTTTGTGTGCAAAGAAAGAGGGGGAAAAAAGGGAAAAGGAAAAAACAAAAAAAGGTACAAAAAATAAATAAATCCGTACACCTGAGAAAACCAACCAATCAAATAAAAAGGGGGATTAAACTATAAATTTATTTGAAAAAAGGGCCCCCACACCTGATGGAATTTCAAGCCTGAATTACGGATTGAATAATGAATCGTCTCCAGGGAAGTTTTAATTTCCTTTTATTCCTCATGTGTTTGCTGACACGAAAATGAGCCACGAGATAATCTTTTAACTTTGGACATAGTATCTGTTTCTGATCTGCATTACCATCCTATTGGGATTTATAGGGTATTAATATAATTTATAGCTTAGCTAAGATGTGATGGACTTGGCATGATGAGCTTTAACATGGATTTGGCGTAGGTGAGACTCGGTAGGACGACTATTATAGTGGCCCACCGTTTGTCAACAATCCGCAATGCCGACGTCATCGCTGGATTTCAAAATGGGAAAGTCGTAGAGATCGGCACACACGAGGAACTGATGGAGAAACAGGGAGTCTACCACTCACTGGTCACTATGCAGGTATCTCTGAAAGTTTATAAGAGAATGATTGTAAGAGTGAAACATATATTGTACATACATTAACGTATCCAAACATCCTGGAGATTAAAAGCAATTTGATCCTTTAGACGTTTACGAGCACAGAAGGCACAGAGATGACAGCCGAGGACGTAGGGCTGGACGAGAAGAGCCCGTCTGCCACGTCTATGACGGAACACACTCTCTACAGACAGAAATCTAAGAGTTTCAATGGCTCAGAGAAAGGCCAGGAGGATGTACACAAAGATTCAGTACAAGTAAAACACCCAGCATTGTACAGTTCATAATATACATGCATTCTTAGTTTAATTCAGATGTTGAAAAAGTGAATTTACAGCATTGTTTATAGGTCAGATAAATAAGGCATTATTATCTGTCCATTATTTGAAGATAAAAACATTTCACCACGGGGTACGGTGGCTTGGTGGTTAGCACGTTTGCCTCACATCTCCAGGGTTGGGAGTTCAATGCTGCCATGTGTGTGTGGAGTTTGCATGTTCTCCCCGTGCCTCGGGGGTTTCCTCCGGGTACTCCGGTTTCCTCCCCCAGTCCAAAGACATGCATTGTAGGTTGATGGGCATCTCTAAATTGTCCGTAGTGTGTGATTGTGTGAGTGAATGAGAGTGTGTGTGTGTGTGTGTGTGTGTGTGTGTGCCCTGCGATGGGTTGGCACTCCGTCCAGGGTGTATCCTGCCTTGATGCCCAATGACGCCTGAGATAGGCACAGGCTCCCCGTGACCCGAGAATAGATTGGATAAGCGGTAGACAATGAATGAATGAGCATTTCACCATATTTTGTCTCTCTCTGTAGGAGGAAAAAGTCCCAGAAGTATCATTCTTTCAAGTATTGAGTCTGAATAAGGCAGAATGGCCCTACATAGTGGTGGGCATCTTCTGTGCTATCATCAATGGAGGCCTGCAGCCTGCTTTTGCTGTTATCTTCTCCAAAATCATTGCTGTAGGACACACAAACACAATCAGTTATTTATACCAAAGATAACTTTAAAAATCAGAGTGCTGAAAGATTCCCAATCTTCTCTCCCCTCATTCTGCCAGGTGTTTGCTGAGTTAGACGAGAACGTTAAAAGGGAAAGGGCGAATCTCTTCTCACTGCTGTTTGCTGTCATTGGGGTGATTTCCTTCATCGCTCTTTTCTTACAGGTGCGGTAGTACAAGCATTCAGAAACATACTCTAACTATTCTTGGCAAAAGTTCACGTTAGAGAGCCGAATTTTATCACATGCTTTTATTCAGTAAATCCCGGTGTAAGTTCAGGTAATTCATTTACAGACGTGTTGTGTAAGGTAAAAGAGCAGGAGAAATTAAAAGTACATCGACCTTCCAGCCATTGATGAGTTGTTGATTAAGCCAGTATTATCTACCATGACATTTAGCACAGGTGTCAAAAGTGCTGTCATAAAACTTTACAATTATTAATGTAAAGGTAAAGTAAAAGTCCTGAGTTTAATGTTTTTTTTTAAATAATATAATGGACAAAAATACTTAATTTCAGTAAAATACTTGATTTTCAGAGATCATTTTAACAGTCTTAGTCTTAAAAGTATGGTATTGTGGTGGGGTTTTTTTTTAATATTATTTTTTATTATGCAACATATTTTGCAAAATTTAAAACAGTAACCAAGAACAAAAAAAGCAAAAACGGACAAAACTTTTATACATCAATAATCTGTGCAGCGTAGAAAATGAAGAGTATGAAAAAGGATTATGGCAAACAAGACCGCGGAGTCCTACAATCTTATAAAAATTGAATTTTCAATTTGAAAAAAGAAATTGTGAAAAAAACAAATTATTAGTCTTTGTGACGTGACAAAAAACTGAAAATTGGTTCCCACATTTTATCAAATTTGGCAGTTTCCAGAATTGTTGTATCTAATTCTTTCAAGATGTAAGGTAGAGGTAAGTTCTGTTAGTCAATCTGAAAAAAGGCATTTTTTTCTTCCACAGAAACAGGATATTTTTCTTAGCTACGATCATACCATATTTAGTAGGCATCCAGATTTTTGGACTTAAGATTCCATTGAATCTGACCAACCAGGAATTGCTGTCATGGGGTCTGGGAGATGAACACAATTATAAACCTGAGAAAACAAATTTATGGGTAAAAGTTTGTGGCAAAAAGATGTAGTTATACTTTTTTTTTTTTTTTTTTTTTTTTTTTTTTTTTTTTTTTGTACATTAAATATATTTGAAATCTTTTTTTTTTTTTTTATCTTTCAGGGTTACTGTTTTGGTAAAGCTGGTGAGATTCTGACCATGAGACTGAGATACCGAGCCTTTAAATCCATGATGAGACAGGTCAGAGTTTAAACAATAATGCCTTTAACAATATATCACTTAAACCATTAACATATACAGAGTAGGTGAAAAGACTGACATCATTTCCTGTGTGCATTTGTGTTTTAGGATCTAGGATGGTATGATAGCCCTAACAATAGTGTGGGAGCACTGACCACAAGGCTGGCTACAGACACTGCTCAAGTGCAGGGCGTGAGTTTGATCCCTTCTCTTTAATTCATAATCCAGTCTTTAGCTTATCGGTGCTAGAAAGCTTGATTAAATGACTGATGTAGATTGTATAGATGACTAAGAATCTTCTAATTCTTTACATTTCTGCTTTCATCCCACAAGAGTACAGAGGAACAACTGAAGTTAGTGTGCCAATAACTGTATCTGAATCTGTTTAGTGCACTGAATATCCATATCTGTATCTGTATTTTGAATAAATTCTGTTTTGAATACATTAGCTGTTTGTTCTGAATAGTGTATTAATATTAGGTTACATCCCTACACTAAAGGCAGCTAGATGCTTTACATATCAGCTAATCCTTCCTTGTAATGCTTGATTGAATTAGTCTGTAAGTGCACTCTTTATTCCTTAAAAAGGGGTGTACTTTTATAGAGGAAAAAAATCATATTTACTTACTAGCACCATTAAAATGTGAGCTCCATTAATAAAAACATTAATTACTAATTTAGAATTGTTTTTTTCTCCTTAAAGCAGCATCAGTATATTGTGGATGTGTTTTCTTTTGTTTTCTTCAGGCAACTGGGTTGAGATTGGCCACATTGGCTCAGAACGTAGCCAACCTCGGCACCGCAATCATCATTTCGTTCGTGTACGGCTGGCAGCTCACCCTCCTCATCCTTTCCATTGTACCCATTATAGCTGTAGCAGGGGCTATCCAGATGAAGTTGTTAGGAGGCCATGCCACGAAGGACAAGAAGGAGTTAGAGCAAGCTGGAAAGGTACTGCATTGTTCATAGAAAACTAAACATCATGTCTTTGCTGTTGAAAGAATCCCAACTTTTAATCATTATGCAGTCTTATGTTTTTCCACAGTGACATTTTGTTATAATTAGAATAAAACCAAGACATGTACATGTTTTCTGTTTCTCTCAGATTGCTACAGAAGCCATAGAAAATATCCGCACAGTCGTATCACTGACCAGAGAGACGAAGTTTGAGACTCTTTACCAGCAGAACCTAGTTGTACCGTACAAGTAAGTTCATCTTTCTATCCTTAATCATAAGCTCTTATAGTTTACTGCATAAAGGTGCAAGTGATTTTGTTGGTTGTATGATTTTTATTTTTTATTTTTTTCCTTCTTTCAGGAATGCTCAGAAGAAGGCACATATCTTTGGTTTTACATTCTCCTTTTCCCAAGCCATGATCTACTTTGCTTATGCAGGCTGTTTCAAGTTTGGTTCATGGCTCATCGAGCAAAGAATTATGACGTTTGAAAATGTTTTTCTGTAAGTGATTAGAGTAAACTGGGACCATTATACCAATATAATGCTATTAATTTAACCTCATAGGTTTTATCCACTGGTGCAGTGGCTTGCATAAGTATTCACACCTCTTGAACCATAGTGTTGTAGTGAACTCATATGGACTGTGTTGGGATTCTATACAATAAATCTACATGGAACATCCCATAATAATGAAGTAAGGGGTAAAAGCAAATAATTACAAAAATATTTTCCATATACACAGACCAGGCATAACATTATGACCACCTGCCTAATATTGTGTGGGTCCCCCTTTTGCTGCCAAAACAGCCCTGACCCGTCATGCACTGTGTATTCTGACACCTTTCTATCAGAACCAGCATTAACTTCTTCAGCAATCTGAGCAACAGTAGTTCGTCTGTTGGATCGGATCACACGGGTCAGCCTTCACTCACCACGTGCATCAGTGAGCCTTGGCCGCCCATGACCCTTCACATGACAGTTCACCACTGTTCCTTCCTTGGACAGATACTGACCACTGCAGACCGGGAACACCCCACAAGAGCTGCAGTTTTGGAGATGCTCTGATCCAGTGGTCTAGCCATCACAATTTTTTCTCTTCGTGAAACTCGCTCAAATCCTTACGCTTGCCCATTTTTCCAAACATCATCTTTGAGGACAAAATGTTCACTTTCTGCCTAATATATCCCACCCACTAACCATAATGAGGAGATGTTCTTCACGTGTGTTCTTCACGGCGCTTGTCAGTGGTCATAATGTTATGCTTGATTGGTGTACAAAGCATAAAAGTTTGATTCCTCTCTGTTGTTGAACAACTAGTTTCTCCATCCTTTGTTGCTAAAACAGCCTCAAATCTTCTGGAAAGTATATCCACTAGATTTTACACCTAAGAAGTTAGTTGTAACATGACAAAATGTAAGGTGAATACAAAACAATGTGTACAGAATGTTAATAGTTTACTAGTATCATCATGAGCCTTTTTTTTTTTTTCCAAAAAATTAATTAATACTATTCTAACAGATGCACACACATGTACAGATCATGCAAGAAATTAGATTCCATGCATTACTGTGCATGGACAGTAGCTGAAGGAACGGCTTATGGGGTACAAAGGTTGCTGGTTCCCATAGTGTAAGTTAATCATTTAGAAAAAAGTGAGAAGCATGTCTACTGAGGCAAAATGCACTCACTGACTTTTTTTTTTGTTTACTGGAATGAAGTTGCTGAACAAATTTCTAAGCAAAAACAAATATTGCTTTTTGTTTGCCTAGACACCAAGTATACATAACAATATTAAAACGATTTATTTTGTTAATTTAAATTTCCATTTAGTGTGTTTTAATCTCCGAGTATGCCAGCTCACTCTCCTCATCCTTTCATTGTACTCGTTATGGCTGTAGCAGGGGCTTCCAGATGGAGTAGTTAGGAGGTCCTGCTGTAAAGGACAAGAATGAGAGAGCAAGATGAAAAAGTACTGCAATGTTCATTAAAAATAAAGGACATGATTGTCTTTTCTTTTGAAAGAATCCCACTTTTAGTCAGTATGTATTTTTGATACGGCTTTTACGTATATACGGCTTGATACGTTTGATGATTCGTGATAATGACATGTCTTGGTCTGATATTTTCTATGGTTCAATAGCAATCTGAGATAAAAGAGAAATCGATTAGAATAAAACCAGACCATTTATCACATTGAGTATACTATATACTGTGGAAAGACGTGTCAAAACTACATACTGTTGAAAGAAACGGATTCTTTCAACAGCATTGGTTAAGTTTTCTATGAACATTGCAGGACCTTTCCATTTTACTCTATCTCCTTGTCCTTTATGGCGTAGCCTCTTAATAACTTCATCTGGAAGTATGAGAGGATGAGGAGGGTGAGCTGCCCGCCGTACACAAAGGGAGCAGCATAACTAGCTCGGCATAGCTAGCTCGGGGGGCAGCTCACCCTCCTCATCCTCTCATACTTCCAGATGAAGTTATCAGATAGATAGAATTGATCCCATGAGGGAAATTCTTGTTACAGCAGTGTTACAGTGTGTTACATTCTTGTGTTACTTAGCCAGTTACAACATACAACACATACAAAAATCTAAAATATATATATACATAATCTCTGAGATTAAAATGGAAATTTAAATTCATAAAATAAAAAGACCTAATATTGTTTCCTGGTAACTTTAAAATTCTTTTTACGTAACTGAGTTGTACATCATGTATCTTATGCCAGACTTTTTTTTTTTTTTTTTTTTGGTTAGTGTAATATCAGCTATAATATATGGAGCCATGGCAATGGGAGAAGCCAACTCCTTTACTCCAAACTACGCCAAGGCTAAGATGTCGGCTTCTCATATCCTAATGCTCATCAGTCGAGTGCCAGATATCGACAACGGCTCACCGGAGGGAGAAAAGCCGGTACAGAGCTCTTTCCCATTGTTTCTCTCGTTTCTCTTTCTCTAAATAAAAAAAAAAAAAACACTATTGAAAATGGAATCCTTATGTGCTATTACTTTTAATCAACAACAAGGCTTCTGCCCTTTCAGGTACAATTGCTTGTTGTTCTTCAGCATAAAAATAAGAATTTGGTTATAAATTTCAATGTAATACATTTCAGTTTATTTATGTACAGAAATAAAGTAACACTGTGTTGTGTGCAGGATCACTTCGAAGGGAACGTGCGCTTTAAGGATGTGATATTTAGATACCCGTCACGGCCAGATGTGCCCGTACTGCAGGGGCTGCGACTCCGGGTGAGGAAGGGTCAGACCCTCGCTCTGGTGGGAAGCAGCGGCTGTGGCAAAAGCACCACCATTCAGCTGCTGGAGAGATTTTATGATCCACTACAAGGCACAGTGGTGAGACACACACACACACACACAATATAAATACATTTTATTATTGACCATATAACTTACCCACACACACCTTGCACATTTAGTCAAGTAAAAAGCATAGGGTTACTGACTCCACCCTGTCCGTTGCTATGCACAGAGCCTTTTGCCCCTTATATTATTGGAAAATGACCACCATAGGACACCATAGACGATTTATATTGTGTTGGTGCAGCAGTGTAGCTGGAGTTTTTAAACATGATCAAAATTTAAAATATCCCAAATTATCCAACCATCATAATAAACTAACAATAATGAAGGGCAAGAGGATGATTAAAGGCAGATCTCATACCGTGAGATTAGTGGTCTTGGAGAACATAATGTGACATTCTCACCTGCAGCCATTGCGTCCAAAGACAGCTGATAATGAAGTTTTTTAAATGCATCTCAGTGTGATTGGTGTTGCATTGTTTATCTAAAAACCACAAATAAGACGATGGTACAGGATTACACAGGACGGCTATAAATACGGTAGTGACACTGATGAAACGTGCTAATAATAAACAGAAGAAATATTTCTTAGCACATCAAGCTCACTCCGTCCAGGGTGTATCCTGCCTTGAGGCCCGATGACGCCTGAGATAGGCACAGGCTCCTGATGATAGATCCGTTAAGCGGTACAGACAGACATCAAGCTCATTTCAAAGAAGGTTTCTGTTGAAGAAATAACGTTTTCCCGGGTTGTACCTGATTGCTGATGGAAGCACATTGTAGTAGTTTTCTTTAAGCACAGAGCTGTAGGATCTTCATTATATAATCTGAGAGGAAGAAAACATTATCACACAGTTTGATCCACCATTTACAGTGTGATGAGTTATAATCTAAATTAATGAATAAACTTGGCAAAGAGTCTAATTGTGTAGATTGCTGACTCTGACATCTAACCCTGATAGAAAAAACTGTTATCTTTAGCTCATAAAGTATCTTTCACAGTCCTCTGTTGTTTATTTAAACAAATTGCATAATAAGCCCATATCCAGAACATGAACACGTGAGTCTGCTCTCATACACTGCCTCCTGCAGGACAGCAAGAGTGATTATTCCTCACTAAAACATGACAGAACAGATTCCTAATGAGTCCCTATACTATTATTCATCTGTGGTGTGTCTAACGTTTTAGTAACATTTAGATGATACCATTATCTGTGTATGGATTGGCAGATGCTGGACGAAAACGACACCAAACAGCTCAACATCCACTGGCTGCGATCTCAGATAGGTATTGTATCCCAAGAGCCTGTGCTGTTTGACTGCAGCTTGGCCGAGAACATCGCATACGGAGATAACAGCAGGCAGGTCACTCAGGAGGAGATCGAACAAGCTGCCAAAGTGGCCAATATACACTCCTTCATAGCGGGGCTTCCTGAGGTATATATGATGTACATCATATGTTTTTCAACCAGCACCAGTGCGTTCAAAAAAATAAAAATAATTTAATTCCCGGTCTCAGCTTGCTTATAGAACATCAATCCCATTAAACAACAGAAACCAAAAATTTTATATGGACTATATAAACAGCATTCAGATCCTTTAGATGAAATATCAAGTTCATATTTTCTTTATTCTAAATTTGATTTAAACTTGTGATTTAATGTTTATACATATGGAAATCATGTATGATGTAAGCATGATGAGTGAACATCCTCTAACTGGTATGATGTGTGTGTGTGTGTGTGTGTGTGTGTGTGTGTGTGTGTGTGTTTGTGATGTATTTTAGAAATACCAGACTCAGGCAGGTGATAAAGGCACTCAGCTGTCAGGTGGACAGAAGCAGCGTATCGCTATCGCCAGAGCCATCCTGCGCAACCCCAAACTGCTGCTACTGGACGAGGCCACATCAGCTCTCGACACAGAAAGTGAAAAGGTGCTGAGCCTGGTCATGTGACTTATTGATCAAGAAAACAATGTACATCTTCAATTCAATTTTATCCGTCGCAAAGCAGAAATCTGGACGTAGATTTAGATTCATAATGTCCAAGTGGTGAGGAAAACGAGAAGGAAACCACAAAGAGGAACCAGACTCTTAAAGGAACCAATCTGAGCGACATGGAGATAGTGAGAGTATAAATCGATACAGTATACAGGGTGTAGAAGTGTAAAAAGAAGCAGTAATAAGTATGTAGAAAGGATGTTTTGTATGAGGATGCTGTGAATAAGAGTCCAGGGATGAACACAGGACAGTCTGTAGGAAGTTTAACAAATGATGACCATTGTAGTTGGAGTGCCGTAGGAAAGAAGATAGGTCTAATATGAGTAAAAAATTGTATTAAATCAATCTTTGTAGAAATAATACATGACTTCTTTAGCTACACGCTGCTACTGCGCTTGTGTCCCACAAGCTCAGGGCTGGTAATTGCAGTATCCAGGGATATAAATTAAGCACCATGTGTGGATATCGATTTAATATGAACAGCCTGATGCTTGAGGATTGAAAGTGTAAAAAGTCATAATAACTCTGTGGATATTCTGCAGCATGATAACGGCTGATTTTCTCTGTCGCTGCAGATCGTACAGGAGGCCTTGGATAAGGCTCGTGAGGGTCGTACCTGCATCGTAGTGGCGCACCGGCTGTCCACCATCCAGAACGCTGATGTTATTGCCGTGTTTCAGAACGGTGTGGTGGTAGAGGAGGGCACACACAAACAGCTGCTCAACCAGCAAGGAGTTTACTATACCCTCATCAATTCCCAAATGGGTTACAGCAAATAAGGGAACAGCTTGAAAGAACGAGAACCAGGCATTTGCGTTATGCAATACGGAAATGTAACTTTTCATTTGCAAAGAAGAACGGTGTTGATCTTAACGTTTTAGATGATCTGTTATGCAAGACAGGATACAGTTTGGGTTCTAAGTTGAAGATGTTTCCGTGTGATGTTGTAGTGGTCACATTTAAAAAGCTGTAATAGATGTAGTAGAGTGAAAAAACATGGGAAAGAAGAGGCACTACTGAAGACATTAATAGCTTTTAAAGTCCTTACACTGGATATTTACTCAGTTCTAACGTGTAAGCTTACTTAACTATTTCACTCACTCGGTTCGTCTTCGTAATACGTTACAATCCATAACGTGACTAACAGCATTTATTAAAAATAACAATTTAGCCACACATTTCCAATCATAATGACAGGGACGGATATAGGGGCTGATTTTCCACAAGCCAGAATGTGGCATAGGATTAATACAAATCTTTGGCTGCTTTGTGTTTGGTAAGTAATTATGACTGATAGATATTTACAAAATGAATGAAGCCTTATAAAGAAAACAGGTTTTCAAACTTTTGTGACTCTGTATTTGTGTATTTAACACAGTGCTGAAGTTCTGTGATGGCACTGTATTGTGCTCTAAATAGGGCACAAATATTTTTATACTGGCTATCTACTGTTTTGTTTTTGAATAAAGTTCATCACTTATTTACGTCTTCTTTCTTCTTTCCTTTTGTTTTAGAAATGTGATGTTAGACTGTAAAAGTTCCTCAAGCCACACACACACACATTTAATTCATTTAGTTTTATTTTCAGTCGTTTATATCTACAATCAGTAAAATCATACAGGAAGCATGAATAGTTTACAGGATCCTGTCGAGCACAGTGTTATGATTTTACTCCTCACAGTGCTTAGAGAAAGTACACATTATTAAACACAAATCATCGTTGAATTATTTCAGTGCATACAATCTCAAACAGAGCTTCAGGAATGACTACTTTTAGGAAAAAATGTGCTTTGAAAATATATTAGTATCCGTGTCATAAGCGCTTAATAATCATCTCATTTTCTGCCCTTTTTTGGTCACCTGCCAATTTCCATCATATGACGGCGTCTTAAACGTCATCGTCATTAGGATATCTTTTTAAATTGATCTTTTATAGCTCCATCTTTTTCTCTTTTTTTAAGCTTAAACATGAAGTATTTGCTGATACAGAATATTTGCTGATCCTGCAAATACGCTTCCTATTCAGTAAACCTCTGACGCGAACGTGCTCATTATTCAGACGAAAATCAAGTTAAATACAGATAAAGTCCAGGCTTCACCTTAGCTTCGAGAGGCTTAAAACTGGAATACAGAAATAACAAAACAAACACTTGCTATATACCCAAGAAACAGACTAGACAACACAGAAGAATGACGAGTGTTTCACTTGTGATTAAAATGACAATGAGCAAAACAGTGAAAAAAGACAAAAAAAAAATACAGACATGAAATGAAGTGTGGATGCATTGTTTCTGTTCATTTGCATTGATCGTTGAATGGGTGTTTATCTTGTTATATACATACAGTGTGTATATATATATATATATATATATATATATATGTGTGTGTGTTGCATTTTCTGTGTAATCACCTCCACCTTCTCTAAAGCAGCTGTGGATAAAGTTTAAAACTGAAACGTAATGCCAAGCAATGAGCTGAACACTGAAGTGCAGGGTTTTGTGATGGAACTGAACTGTCTGGAGGCAGAAAGAGAGAGATATGAAGAAGATATCTAAGAAAACATAACTAAGGATTAACAATTAGCATTCACACAGGACTTTCGCAATCCTGTTTCCTTTTTGTTTAAAAAAACTTTTTATTTTAGTCAGAATCCCTAATCAAGTTTGAAGTCTGATCAACTGCACGCGTGTTGCGGATCCTAACGACGGTAAACGACACTGCCATCAGTTACATTTATGGGGACGATGCATTTTAAGTCATTTCAAGACTAATCTAAATTTTACTCAGTAAACCTTTGATTTTAAGCAACTCGATTCATTTACCAGATTCTCTGTGCATTACTACATTTATGTTGGTAAACTACAGAAAGAGCACATGAACTGTTTCATTTAAAGCTTGACATAGGAAATCTTCTTCATCTGTAACATACGCAGAGATTTATTCAAGCAACCAAATCGAAGCTACAGAATTTATTTGATGTAAAACTAAACAAAATCTGAATAATCCCTTAGTTTGCGAGCAGAGCTCATCACAAATAAGGAGGTGTAAATCACCTAAAGGACTAAAATAAGAAAAATTAAAGTGCCTTTGGTCAAAAAAAAAAAAAGAAACACCTTTCCTCTTTAATTTCTGTTAAATTCCTTGAGGATTTGGATTAATGCTTTGATTTACGAATGAAATAAATCGATGAAACCATCAAAACCCGATTATTTCATCGAAGAACAAACAACTGGTTTGAAAAAATAATTCAGATTTTTAAATTGTTGTGTAAACTCATTCTATGTGTATCCCATTTTATGCAATTAATATCCGGGAATTAATGTTAATGCAAATTAACGCTGAGCAAAATTGGTAGCATATCGATGAAAGGCTAATAAACTGAACCATACCATATTGTAGGATCAGATATTACAGAATCAGATATTGGATCACCCCTAGCCTGCCTACATAAAGTTAAAACCATACTAAAAGGACTCCGTTTTCCAGACGGCTTCGCTCTACAGGTGGGACAGCGTCGAGACCCGTATGATATCATGGAAAGACGTGCACAAGTTCTGAAAGAATGTCTCAGCGTCTGTCTCAGGGCAGGATTTCCAGGCTGTACAGGCAGCAACGATCCTAAAATTGGAAGCAAAATCAGCAGGGTAAATAATATCCAAACCGGACCCAACAACAACAACAACAACAACAACAATTCCTAACAAAAATAAGAATACACACGTTTCTGAGCTTACCTGTCGTCACAGATACGGTAGAAAAAGCCATAGCCGTGGTGCACCATGGGAGCGACGGCCCCCAGGACGGTTGTGTAGCCGACAAGGCTGGAGGAAAGGACGAAATTCCCTCCTCCACCGCTGACCAGAGAAACACACAACACTTACTTTGTCGTTCTGTCTGTATTCATTATTGACAATTTGCATATCGGTTTTAAATCTCTGCATTAGAATAACATTGAGACTTAACACTTGCATTTTAGACAGTTCACATTCAGAATAAAAACACACACGGACACCAAAAATATACGCAATCATAATTACGATGTATATTATTAAACACTTATAATATTATATAACTTCAGAACAAATCTCTTGTAGCTAAATGTTTCGACACCAATCAGAGTAAGAAATAAAACTAACCTCTTAATATAGAGAGGATCTGAGTAAAGCTCAGGAACAAGAAGTCCTTCCTCCTTGGCGATAAGGTAAAGGCCCAAAAGATGTCTGTCAAAGCCTGAGCAATTAAAAGGAATCAGCACAAACTCTGTGATTGTTATGCGAAAATATAAAGACTACAACTAATGTGGTAATGTAGTTAAAACACCAGCATTGTGTAGGGACTACTGGGTGATTTTCATGTGATAAAGTTTCATTTGATGGAGTGTCATGTGAAGGAGCGCCATGTGAAGGAGCGTCATGTGAAGGAGCGCCATGTGAAGGAGCGCCATGTGAAGGAGCGCCATGTGAAGGAGCGCCATGTGAAGGAGCGTCATGTGAAGGAGCGCCATGTGAAGGAGCGCCATGTGAAGGAGCGCCATGTGAAGGAGCGTCATGTGATGGAGTGGCATGTGAAGGAGCGTCATGTGATGGAGTTTTATGTATTATTTTTTCATGTGAAGGAGTGGCATGTGATGGAGTGGCATGTGATGGAGTGGCATGTGAAGGAGCGCCATGTGAAGGAGCGCCATGTGAAGGAGCGCCATGTGAAGGAGTGGCATGTGAAGGAGCGGCATTTGAAGGAGCGGCATTTGAAGGAGCGTCATGTGAAGGAGCGTCATGTAATGGAGTGGCATGTGAAGGAGTGGCATGTGAAGGAGCGGCATGTAAAGGAGTGGCATGTGAAGGAGTGGCATGTGAAGGAGTGGCATGTGAAGGAGCGTCATGTGAAGGAGCGGCATGTAAAGGAGTGGCATGTGAAGGAGTGGCATGTGAAGGAGTGGCATGTGAAGGAGCGTCATGTGAAGGAGTGTCATGTGAAGGAGTGTCATGCGATGGAGTGTCATGCGATGGAGTGTCATGTGATGGAGTGTCATGTGATGGAGTTATGTATTATTTTTAGTATGATGGAGTTTTATGTATTCGTTTTTCATGTGAAGGAGCGCCATGTGATGGAGTGGCATGTGAAGGAGCGCCATGTGATGGAGCGCCATGTTAAGGAGCGCCATGTGAAGGAGCGCCATGTGAAGGAGCGCCATGTGAAGGAGCGTCATGTGAAGGAGCGCCATGTGAAGGAGCGCCATGTGAAGGAGCGCCATGTGAAGGAGCGTCATGTGATGGAGCGCCATGTGAAGGAGCGCCATGTGATGGAGCGTCATGTGATGGAGTGGCATGTGATGGAGTTTTATGTATTATTTTTTCATGTGAAGGATTGGCATGTGATGGAGTGGCATGTGATGGAGTGGCATGTGATGGAGTGGCATGTGATGGAGTGGCATGTATTATTTTTTCATGTGAAGGAGTGGCATGTGAAGGAGTGGCATGTGAAGGAGTGGCATGTGATGGAGTGGCATGTGATGGAGTGGCATGTGAAGGAGTGGCATGTGATGGAGTGGCATGTGATGGAGTGGCATGTGATGGAGTGGCATGTGAAGGAGTGGCATGTGATGGAGTGGCATGTGATGGAGTGGCATGTGATGGAGCGGCATGTAAAGGAGCGGCATGTAAAGGAGCGGCATGTGAAGGAGCGGCATGTGAAGGAGCGGCATGTGATGGAGCGGCATGTGATGGAGCGGCATGTGATGGAGCGGCATGTGATGGAGCGGCATGTGATGGAGCGGCATGTGATGGAGTTATGTATTATTTTTAGTATGATGGAGTTTTATGTATTCGTTTTTCATGTGAAGGAGCGTCATGTGAAGGAATGTCGTGAAGGAGTGGCATGTGAAGGAGTGGCATGTGAAGGAGTTTTATGTATTATTTTTAGTATGATGGAGTTTTATGTATTAGTTTTTCATGTGATGGAGTGTCATGTGACGGAGTGTCATGTGACAAGTGTCATGTGACGGAGTCACTGGAGCTTTATGTGAGTGTTTCACTTTATGTAGTTTCACATGATAGAGGTTTATGTGATGGTTTCATGTCATGAAATTTCCATGTGATGGCATTTTCATGTAATACTGTTTAAAGTGATACTGTTTCTCTTTTTGGTGTTTCATGTGATGGAGCTCCATGTGCTGAAAATTTCATGCCATGGTGCTTAACATCATAGTGTTTCATCTGTTCATGTTCCAAGTAATTGTGTATCACATGACAGTATTTCATGTGATGCAGCTTCAAGTAAAAATCTGAAAACCACTTGAGACGTTTTTCATACCTTTTCCTTTCTGAGCCTCATCCATCAGCTTGTTGTGTTTGTTGAAAGCACGGAGCAACGCTTGTCTTTTCTCTTCAGTCTGGGAAGGAATGAATTCATGAACTAATTTGGCCACTTTAAATAAAGATCACATGTTTCAAAGCTCTATTACTACCACATACCTTTATATTATAGCATTATATGAACACAAGTATCACTTATAAATGTTTTTAGCTATACTACAATCCAGTGAATCTCACTACATGTCTTATTTCCAGTCCTAAACGTAGCTCTGCCCCTTCTCCCTGCTCAGCTGTTTTGCTTTCCCTTAAACTCTCAAGGCATACGCACATTCAACATATTCAATACATCACCGTACAGCAGCAGAGACCTTTAGAAAACTGCAAACTGGTCCTTTAAGCTCTACACTTTCATATGTAGGTGCACATAGATGGTAGATGATAGCTAACCCTAACCCAGGAAGCTTACAGTTGCTGAAGGATTCAGCATGACTTTGCACCAGTCTAGGGCTTCCATCGTGCATGGCCTCATAGTCTCCGTACGGCCGTGATAGAAACGCCGTGTGGTGGCGGTCTCATAACAGCTCCCAGGTCTGAGAGAGAGAGAGAGAGAGAGAGAGAGGGGCAGGTAATCATTTGGCATCCCACCTTTTCTGCCTCATATATATGAAAGCTTGAGCAGGTTTCAGATGTTTACTTTCCATGCTGCCTGTAGTACGCTAACTGCATGGCCAGCTGTACGAATGTATCAGGGTGAAGTTTGTTCTTCTTGATTGCTGCTTTCCCAAAAGAGGTGAAGGCATAACAGACGACCTGCAGGTCCTGAGACTGGATATAAAACCATTTATTGTTAAGTCATGGCTAGAAAATCAAAAGTCATGAGGTAAATCAAATCAAATGTCTTGATTTAAACTTGCACTAAATGGAAATGACAAATGACCATGACGTCACTGATTTGCTCTAAAAACAACCTCCACAGAAATTTAACCTAAACCTCAACCTTTCCAGCAGAACTTGAACCACAGCATCATCATCAGCTCCACAGTGTGTAGAAAGAAATCTCTGCAAAGGGTTGTGAAAACTGCCCAACGCATCACTGGCACCCAACTACCTGCCATGTCTGCGCAGAGCACACGAAATCATCAAAGACTCCTTCCACCCTAGTCACAAACTGTTCAACCTCCTTCCATCTAGGAGGAGATCTATCCATCTATCTATCCATCCATCCATCCATCTTGCGGCTTGGTCCCTTCTACAATTTGAAACAGGCATGAATGCAGCAGGGTAAAAAGAAAAAAAATAACTTTGCAGACATCCATATTCTCTGTAAGCTCCTTGCATGCACAATGAGGCAGCTCTAGAATATCAGTGTCGCCTTGACACTCTCAGACTAATTAAACTGCTTCACTTCCGCACCATCATGCAAGCTCTTTATGGCCATGCATGACTAATTCGAGCGGTGTATCTTTACATGGTCTCATGTAAAGATACACCACGAGTATCAGGCTTGGGTAGGCTTGTCACGATATCGAATGGGAAGACTAAAAAAAAAATTCAGTTACAGTCACTTATTACGCAACCATCCTTAGCATAACGTATACAGTTTTATCATTTGACCCTTTGTGCAATTTGTCCATTGATGGATCAATATTCCTTCTATATTTTTCATGTATTACACTCGTGACTGTATATTACATTCACCTTCTCAATCACTGTGGATCACGTCAGTGGTCAGTGAAGCAAGCTTGAATAAATTAGCCACAATGCACATGAGAATCAAAGGAGGTATTTCACTTGACACGACTGTCAGCAATAGTTGCAACAGCATAGTGAGAATCTACAGTCTGAGCTAGAAAGAGATCAGCCCCTTACTCATGCTGTTCTGTGTATTTGTATACAGAATTAAAAAAACGTAGTATATTTATAGTTTGTGGCGATGTTCTTGGTTCTGCCAAAAGTAAAAAAGTATCTCTAATCAAATAAAATGAGGTGTGTGTCAAAAATTTGCGATATTTTCCCTGTTTTTAGGTTACAACCCTGCAAGAGAAGGAGTGCTGAGCCATGCTAGTCAGGTCATATCAGCTGACACTGCTTGCTTTGTAATTACGCTGGCACTAGGCCAAAATGAAAACGTGTGTGTGTGACTCACACTTTTTCTGTATTGCTCTTTAGCCAGTTTAATGTCTCTTCTGACTTTTTCATCTACAGTGAATACAAGCTCTTCAGGATCAGGAAGGTCTCGAACCACTTCTGAACCCTGCACACAACACAGTGATGTTAACACACACACACACACACACACACATACACATTTATATATATACACACATATACATACACACATATACATACATACTCCATACGTCTCCTCACCTTCCATTTTCCACTGACGGCCTTCAATTTTTGATCCATGTAGTAACACAGAGAAACCAAAACCATGGCGTCATAGGGTGCATGCTGTAATATTCACAAACAAGAATCAGACAGATGTAAGGACATGGAAGCATGAGGACTGTGATCATGAGGATGAGGATAATGAGGCTGGATTTACATCACAGTTTGAGGCGAAGGTGCCATCGGCGAAGCTGATAAAGTTGTAAGATTTATCACCCCAGCGGATAGTGGGGTCACCCGTCAGAGCCAGCAGGGTCATCTGTGTATTAAAATAAATAAATAAATAAATAACAAATTATATATATATATATATATATATATATATATATATATATATATATATATATATATATATATATCTCATTATTAAATAAGAGAAAGAGATTACATTTATCTGAACAGTCTTTTACGAAGTTTGAGCAGTGGAAACTCTTTAAAAAATGCTACATAAAAAATCTCAACAATATCAAGAATCATGGTTTTTTAAGCATGATTATAAGGAGGACCAGACAAGCCCTTGTGAATGAGCTGTTGCTATAGAAACGATAACGTATTACAGTAAGCACATTAAAACCCAAGTAAACCTGTGATATGCGTTATTCAGTGATTTGGCGTTTATTATGTGATAACTGTGTCCTGTAAGTGTAAGTGTAAGTGTTTATTCTCTTATTGATTCTATTTTTATGACATACAAACATTTCACTACTGAATCTGACTTACACTTGGCAACGATGCTCACTGTGCATGGTGTGTGTGTGTGTGTGTATATGTGTTTGTGCTTTACCAAGCTGTAATTTTCTGGGGTTGAATATGGCTTTGCATCGTCCAGCGTGATAACAAACAGCGAGCTCTGGATGGTCTCCAGTATGGTCTTATTGGCAGGATCGATGGAGATCAGATGCTCTCGTGCCTACAGAACAGCGCAAAGTGAGGAGTGTTTGTGAGGCTTCAGTAAGTGATTCTCAAATCCTCCAGTGAGTGAGCTCTGCGTTTTCTTAAACACTGTGTTGAATGTATGTTATGTTGTGTTTTATTATATTCAAGATAAATGTTTTCGAGATTTAGAGCAAGCCATGTTCTGACCGTAGCCCATTTCGTCCTCTCTTCACTGGTCAAAGCAGCCACTCCGTCACCCCACACCTCACCATCACAGCTCTCTTTAATGTAGGTCAGCTGCCTGAAACATAAAACACACACACACACCATTTATAACACAATCAGAATTATTCCTAACACACTACACACTTCAT
This sequence comes from Hemibagrus guttatus, assembly GCA_033459395.1. NCBI lineage: Eukaryota > Metazoa > Chordata > Actinopteri > Siluriformes > Bagridae > Hemibagrus > Hemibagrus guttatus. The sequence continues at coordinate 15,084,104 of JAUCMX010000020.1, forward strand.
CCGACATGCCAACCTGGTCAACAGTTAATAAAAGCACAGAAAGTCACAACTGAGCATTCTGGAGGACTGGACTGAATAAAATGATGTCATGTCATGAGCACAAGGCAAAATGAAAAAGAAATAATAAAAAAAACACCTCAGTAATTCAGGAGGAGTGAGGATACGTCCATCACAGAGAGCGTCAAAGGTAAAGATTCTTCCACGACACATCACTGTGAGGTGAGAGGGACATGGACCTTCGCTTTCTACAACCACACACACACACATTTCTGTGTTATGGCAGAACATCTCAATGTTTGACATTTTCTCACTGAAACTGTATTCACAGTTGGTGAAATTTGATTAAATCCCAAAGTCCTTCGATTAAGATTCTCCCCCAGTCTCCAGTGTGGAGAGAAAGAGAGAAAACCCCTTTTACTGGACTTTAAACAGATAATTCTAGATAGATGGATGGATGGATGGATATATAAATAGATGGATAGATGGATGGATAGATAGATAGATAGATAGATAGATAGATAGATAGATAGATAGATAGATAGATGGATGGATAGATGGATAGATAGAACTTTATTGTCATTACAAGTACAGGTACATAGCAACGAAATGTGGTTTAGCATCTACCGGAAGTGCAAATTTAAAGTAATTAATAGAAATGTGTTTATAGATTTAATACTGCCCTCCAGTGGCGTTTTGTATGTTTTTTTGTGTGTGTATTTGCATCCCAAAACAAAAATGACAAACATCAGTGCTGGATTTAATCCTCAACACTGGAGCTGATATTGCGCAAGAAAACTGTGCTTAAGCTCAAGGTCATAAATAACTGAGACACGCCTCTGCTGTACTCAAAATCAACCCGTATCTGTAAGTTCTGACTCATGTCTACACACACACATACACACGCACACGCTCATGTATACACATGTGCATACACTCGTCTACACACACACCTGTCTTGAAGTAGTTGAGAATGCGGTCCTTGTTAATTCCAGGTACTTTGCAGGTACAGAAGAGCATGCGTAACTGATCCATGTCAAAGGGCATGTTCCCTGCTTTATGAACGGCCAACTTCTCCCTGAACAGAACCAGACGATACTAATCACTCAATTCACGTTTTAATGAAAGACATATATTACGGTTTCTTTTATATCATATTACCCAACTACATAAAGACACATTTGCAGCCTGTTTGCTTTTTCCTGTATTTTCCTGAGCCTTTTATTTGCATTACATGTGAGTAGTAAAGCGATGCTCACGTGTGGATGAGGTCCCAGTACTGAAGTGTGAGCCACGCCGCAAAACTGGTCCTCTCCAACTGGGTTCCCTCACACGGTGGCCAGCAGTGCTCCAGGTACGGCGCCGGACCTCCGAAATTCACGAAAAGCTGAGAGGGCACTCGAAGTTCCAAATACGCCGTGTCCAGCCACCAGTCCTCCAGCTGTACAAACAAGCTTTTCAGTCCTTCAGGTCAATCTCATACAAATTCATGCTGGATTTTAGGTAACGTTTTTATGAACACAAATCTGTATCTGGATTTGAATTGAACCGAATAAGAGAGGCACTAATTAAATGTAAATTCTGATAGATCAGTATTACCCAGTTGCGCCTGCTCTTGGCTCGCTGTAACAGTCGTCGGTGAAGATGTTGCCCGATTCCTTCTGCAAAGCGCTTCACGATGGCTGCTGTGTTGCGAAACTCATGCTCCGAAGCAAATGGCTTCACTGGAAAACAATGGGAATTCCAACCGACCAGAAGTCACACCTGAGTCTACTGGAAGCCAAGATCAACTGATTAAACAGATGGAATCAGATGTGTCTCCTGCTGGATTGGAACAAAACCCTGCACCCACACCAGCTCTCTCTGGATAAGAATGAACAGTATTCGTCTCAATCAGAGTGAAAAGAGAATGGAAATGGATTGAAATTGTATCCATCCATTTTCTATACCTACTTATCCTACTACTGGGTCACAGGGAACCTGGAGCCTATCCCAGGAGACTACGGGCACAAGGCAGGGTACACCCTGGACAGGATCCAGTCTATCGCAGGGCCCAATTACACACACGTACGCTACGGACAATTTAGAGATGCCAATCAACCTACAGTGCATGTCTTTGGACCGGGGGAGGAAACCGGAGCACCTGGAGGAAACCCCCGAGGCACGGGGAGAACATGCAAACTCCACACACACACATCGTGAAGGTGGGAATCGAACCCCCAACCCTGGAGGTGTGAGGAAAAACCACTAAGCCACCATGCATTGAAATTATATTGAAAATGTAATTTAACATGCAAAAAAAAAAAAACCTATTATTTTTTATATACACCTTTACTCATAGCCTACAGCCATCTTTTAGCTGCGTATGATGAAACGGCTCCTTATCTACCTCTGATATTATCTTTTAGGAAAGTTTCTAAAATAATACAAATATTTTTGAATCGTTTCGGTGAAATATTGTTGTAAAAAAGGATGTTATCAACGGATGTTGTCATTCATGAAGTTTTCTAGAATCCATGTGAAACTATGAATTGCGACTATGTTTTTTTCCCCCCAGACTGCCACGAAGAACTACTAGACAAATAAAACTAGTCCACACAAGAGAGCAACACTATGAATGCTCCAATAGAAATTTTTAAAAAAAAACTTCCTCAAAATCGGTGCTTTCGTCACACAGAACGGCTTCTCTGAACTCATCCTACCTGCGTCCAGGTATTTGTTGAGACTTTCCTCCAGGGATGGTACGGGCAGCGGTGGCAGCGTGGACTGATACTGGAATGTTCGCTCAGCCATGGATTCGAACGCCTGATTATCCATTATTATTACAGCTTTAATACACAAGAAAAAGCAGGTGACATCATTAAGTTCACATACAAATACACTGAGTTTCAGGAAATATTCTTTAATTTCATGAACAGATAAAAGACTACATTAAAGTTGAAAGAAAAAACACCCTACCTGCACAAATGATCAACCAAGGCATAATGCAGCTAACATACACTGATCAGACATAACATTATGAGCAGTGACAGGTGAAGTGAATAACACTGATTATCTCCTCATCATGGCACCTGTTAGTGGGTGGGATATATTAGGCAGCATTTTGTCTTCAAAGTTGATGTGTTAGAAGCAGGAAAAATGGGCAAGCGTAAGGATTTGAGCGAGTTTGACGAAGGACCAAATTGTGATGGCTAGACCACTGGATCAGAGCATCTCCAAAACTGCAGCTCTTGTGGGGTGTTCCCGGTCTGCAGTGGTCAGTATCTATCAAAAGTGGTCCAAGGAAGGAACAGTGGTGAACCGGTGACAGGGTCATGGGCAGCCAAGGCTCATTGATGCACGTGGGGAGCAAAGGCTGGCCCGTGTGATCCGATCCAACAGACGAGCTACTGTTGCTCAAATTGCTGAAGAAGTTAATGCTGGTTCTGATAGAAAGGTGTCAGAATACACAGTGCATGACGGGTCAGGGCTGTTTTGGCAGCAAAAGGGGGGCCAACACAATATTAGGCAGGTGCTCATAATGTTATGCCTGATCAGTGTATCAGCAAAAATAATTTGAATACATTTCACATGATGCTTAACAGAAGTTAATAAACTCTTCTTAACCAACACTTTCTGACCAATCAGAATCAACACTTCATCTGCGCCTTGTTAGAGTACAATGAAACTGATTTGGGAATGTAAATGATATTAAATGAATATCTGTCTGTTAGAAAACACACTTTAAAGGGTCAATTATAAAAGATACTTTAACATGAACTGTATACTAACTTGTCCGAGTGTCTAAAATGGACAACCGGAAGTTGGCTGAATTCCAAGGGACTTTGCACAAAATATAATATCAATGATTAGTGGAACTGCTTGTAGAGATTATATAAAAACATTTAGGGTTAATCTTAAATGATTTTGCACAAATATAGTGCACTACGTAGAATATTTCATATAGAAAATAGACAGGAAGATATTCATGTTTTGATACAGGCTTAATAATACATTAGAAATATAGTGCATTACATAGATTGGATATGCATACATTTTTCAAAAGAAGGTCTTTGGTTATAGCGTTGTTGAGTGCTAAACTATTGTGCTGTCCAATGCAATGTCCGATCCAAATCCAATGCCAAGTCCAGCGTCATGTCTAAAATAACACAACTATTTTAATCACACTAGTTCAGTGGAAATAAAACACTGCCTCACCCGACGATCCGCGAGGAGAAAAGAAACCATAAAATCAAGAAGCAAGACTGGTGATGACTTCCTGATATGTTACAGTTGTTGTTATTACAGGGTGGACCGAGTGCAGTGTGAATGCATCTTTATTTAATTTGACTCCACCGGGCTCCGATCCAGTAACCTTTCACCCACTTGCATGTAAACCGCTCGGGGAAAGTAGTGAGGGAAAATGGCGGCGTGTGTGGAGCGATTTCAAAATACGAGTCCCAACGCTATATCACGGAGTAATGATTTTATCGCTCCTAAATCGTGTTTTCTTTTTATTTTTTTTTCCAACTAAATTTATTTTACAAACATAAAACAACTATTCAACCATTAGTTGCATTATTTAAATAAGAGTTGAATATTTATTGGAGTCAGAGAGGGTTTTTTTTTTTTTTTTACGTGAGAACTTTCCATTCCTATTTATAGGAACAATAACCTTGATAATGAATGGCTGTGATTCACAACACTGTAATAAATAAAATAAAATAAAATACATTCTGACTATGCTTACTTTCAGAACTATACAGAGATATATATTGAACCAAAAATGATTGTTCCTTGGGTTTTCTTTCTTTTTTTTTCTTTTTTTTTTCTTTCTTTTTTTTCTTGCATCTTGAATCTACAAATCTTGTCAGTATTTATTTGATTGTATACATCAGTATACAAATCAGCCCCTCCACTGGAGTACCTCAGGGTTTGGTGTACAGGCATCTTCTCTTTTTTCCCTCTATATCCCAGCCAATGCCCAAACACCAGCCACTGGATGCTGTGCAGGTCCCAAGCCCGGAAAAATGGGAGGGTTGCGTCAGGAAGGGCATCCAGCATAAAACCTATGCCAAGTTGTTGTGCGGACCAGTTGATCCCCTGTGGCGACCCCAAACAGGGAGCAGCCGAAAGCAACTTCTTCTATCCTCTACTCTCTGAGTAATATCATATCTTCACATAGTTTCTCTACTATAGTCATGGTAATGACACCAGACACCCATTTGCCTTAACACTATCACATCCTTACATCTCATAATAGATGAGTTCATCACCCAGTAGAAGTAAGATGCAATTTATTCCTGCATCAGCATGACTGTCTCTTTAAGAACTTGCTGATCAATCCACACTAAATCTCAGTATTATCTTAAACAATCAGCTGTTCTCAGCACATGCAGTGAACTGGCCATGCAGATATAATAAGATAATTACACCATTTCTCACTGTGCTTGTTTAGTCTGTTGCCATCTTGTGTGTAAATAAAAAATAAAAAAAAGACTTACACTTATGAAAATTTTACATTTTTAAAAATTTTACCTTCTGAAAAAAGTATTGGTCTGTGAAATGATATACATTTCATTACATTCTATTCATACTTACTACGTTCTCCATAGACTATTATGTATTTGACTATATGTTTATATTTGATCATATATCAATCACATTTTACAAAATTCTATTTTTCTGTATTTCATTATATTCTAATTTCTCATATTTCTATATTTCTATTCTGGTTTCTAGTTTTCTTTTCAGTTGCTCTGTGAGGTGAGTGACTAAGAAAAATTTCATTACATTTCATCAAACATACATATGTAATACATACATGATAAATGAAGAACCTTGAACCTTACAATAAAGCCAACATTCATAAGATACTGTAGAGGCATTGGTGGCTCAGTGGTAGGTTGCTCGCCTATCATGCGAAAGGCCCGGGTTCGATTCCCAACCAATTCCCCAATCCCCAGCCACTGGTTGCAGTGCCGGTCCCAAGCCCGGAAAAAAAATGGGAGGGTTGCGGCAGGAAGGGCATCCGGCGTAAAACCTGTGCCAAGTTGTTGTGCGGACCAGTTGGTCCGCTGTGGCGACCCCGAACAGGGAGCAGCCGAAAGCAACTTCTTCTTCTTATTCATAAGATACTGTGTGATTATAATTCTTTGCATCTAATTCACCATCTGTTTTGAGTGGCTATCTTGGCCTTCCCTGTATGGGCAAAGAAGCAATTTTCATTGCAACAACCATGCCACAGTTGGAGCAACGCTGGTCTAATACGGGCAAAAGAAGAACTTTTTATAATAACCCTGTCAATGGTGAGCCATTGTGAGCTTAAAGGTGGCTGAAAATCTGGTGGCCCAAAGTTGGTCCATTGGACAAAATGATTTTGGGCCAAACTTAACACTCAACCGTGACCCAACTGAACTGCTATGATCAGTTTTGAACTTCAGTCTCCATCACTGATCATTTGATAACATCAGCAGAAAAAAGCTCCTGCTTAAACGATTGAACTTAATTACACCGAGTAGTGAACAATTATAGAATTGAAATGATTTATAATCACACTCTCCGCTGTCACCCAGATGAGGATGAGGTTCCCTTTTGAGTCTGGATCCTCTCAAGGTTTCTTCCTCATATCGTCTCAGGGAGTTTCTCCTTTTCCACTGTCGCATCTGGCCTGCTCATAAGGGACAAATATACATCTATATTCAGAATTATTACTTTTTTCAGCAGAGAAGATGATGTCGAGCAACTTAGCAAATGAATCCAAAATCTTGGAGTCTTCCTTTTTCCTTTTAACATCTGGGAAGCTCAAATCTATTAAATATCAATTTCGAATGAAATTAGAGAATGAAAACTCCAGCCAAATGTCCTGATCAGTATCCCGACTCTCCTGTTTAGTAACCGTGAGCGCTTGAGTTTTTGCAGCAATTATATTACAGATTCTAAAGAAACCTCCTGTAGATAGAGTTTAATCTTTTTCTCCTTAAGGCAGACTGTAAGTGGAATAAATAGTGAATTTACTATTCTAAATGTGTCCACTTCTGAGAATTTGGCTCAGCTCTCGCTGTGATGGACAAAGCGCTGCTTGTTTTGTAGTCCGTGTGCACGCTGACCACCGCCGCTGTGCTTCAGACTGGAATACTGATCAAGTGCTTTCCATGACAAAGTACTGTTTCTGAAGCAGAGTGCTGAACTCCTCTGTAGAGCTGCGAACATTCCATTCCATTCCATTGTCTACCGCTTATCTGATCTAGCATCGGGTCGCGGGGAGCCTGATCTCAGTAGTGCCAACCCATCGCAGGGCATACCCACACACTCATTCACTCACGCAATCACACACTACGGGCAATTTAGAGACTCCAATCAGCCTAGAAGCATGTCTTTGGACTGTGGGAGGAAACCGGAGCACCCGGAGGAAACCCACCAAGCACGGGTAGAACATGCAAACTCCACACAGCTGCTAACATTAGTAAGAAAAAAAATCCAGAGAGAATTTTTAGCACAAAAACCCAGTGTGTGGTTGCTTTGCTGTAAGAACACGTAAATGCGGCAAAATTTCAATTATTATTCGAGAGAAATCACACAAACCACAAGAATGTTTTTAAAGTGTGTGTTATTATTTTATATCACATGCTAAGAAATAGCATTACATCTTTAGCCCTTGCAGTACTGTAACTATAGTACTGTTAATATACAGACTCACACCAGCTGATCGGTTAACAATGGTTAAAAAGATTTCATCTATCTGTCCAAGTATCACATCCACTATTTTTGGGTTAACATGCAAACCTATTCCAGTGATTAAAACTTCATCACATGCCATATTTTTTGATGACTTCCTTGGCCAGGGTGATGTAGGCAGTCATGGCATCTTCTGCGGACAAGCCTGTGAGATAAAAAGTGAAGGATTTTACATTAGAGAGCAAATCCTGAAGGATTAGTCACTGATAATCATTTCACAAAGCAGTTATTGTGTTCAACTGATAAAGCAAACAATTTACTCTCTAGATGCTATAAACCATGGGTAACATTCCTCTAGAATATTTACACAGAACTGCAGGCAAGTGATGACATATTTTTATTCTTTTCTTTAACATGTCACACTCACAGTGCTGTTTAATGTCTCATAAGAAAGTAAACACCTAGGGCTTTAATCTTCTTCTTCTTTCGGCTTTTCACAGCGAATCATCTCTCTCCACCTATCCCTATCTTCTGCATCCTCAACACTTGCACCCACTAGCTTCATATCCTCATTTATTCCATCCATATACCTCCTCTTTGGCCTTCCTCTTTGCCTCCTGCCTTGCAGCTCCATGTCCAACATTCTCCTACCAATATACTCACTCTCCCTCCTCTGAACATGTCCAAACCATCTTAATCTGGCCACACCTAGGGCTTTAATAATATGCAGTTTTTTCCCTTTATATATATATATATATATATAGCCTACTAGGGACAATTTTCACAGAAATGTTTCAAAAGTAAATGCTGATCTCAAACCCAGTTCTGCTCTCGGCGATACCCCAAGTGCTTGTTCAAAAGCATTTAAAAAGTACCTTCAGCCACTAAAATTCTGTGTAACAGAGATCAAAATGTCTCACACTGACTCGTTTTATAGCAGGCTTGCAGCCATAAAATAATTCATTTGTTTACACTGATTAAAAATAAGTCACTTGAAAGCCAGTGTACTAAATGAAGCTGAATGAATGTGTTAAATTAGTGTAGAGTGCAATGCAGTCATTCGGTACCTTTCCTGGAATTCCAAGCTTCCCATTTGGCTTTTCCTTTCTTATCCAACATTCCAGGTGCATCTGCATTAAACAAGACACGTTTCTGCTATTTCTAGGCATTTAGTTTTAGTCGTATATACTGTATAACGGATAAAGATTAAGGTACTCGATGATACTTTTAAGTGTCATTACCAATGTTAATGTCCCCAATGACAGCCTGCTTGTAGAGTCCATACATGTCCAGCAGCTCCATGTCAGATGGCCTGCTTTTCACCTGCTTCACATCCGCTGCAATCTTCTCAAACTCTGCCTGGAAAAAGAAAGTATTCTAATACATTTCTCTGGGTGTGTTATTGTTTGTGATGGAAAAACATGCGGTATGTGTTAATGTTTGTAATGTATGGTACTCTGCTCTCTCACTCTCACTCTCTATAAGCCTCCATCAGTCACCAGTTTAATAACTTCACCAAGACTTCATGTTATAACTAGAATGAACTTCCTGGTTACGCAACTTGTACCTTTTTGACCATATAGTACACAGTTATAGAAGGGAAATTATATATAAATCACACTCTCTGGTGTCATCCAGAAGAGGAAGGGTTATTTCTGAGTCTGGTTTCTCTCAAGGTTTCTTCCTCATATCGTCTCAGGGAGTTTTCCCTTTTCCACCGTTGCCTCTGGCTCGCTCATTAGGGATAAATTGATTAACTTTTCATTTATGTTCTGAATTAATATATTTCTGAAAAGTGCTTTACAAATAAAAACAACTGAATTGAATGTTTAAAAAAAAAAAAAAAAAAAAGGAGAAAAAGGCACGGTGGCTTGGTGGTTAGCATGTTTGCCTCACACCTCCAGGGTTGGGAGTTCGATTCCTGCCTCCGCTGTGTGTGTGGAGTTTGCATGTTCTCCCTGTGCCTTGGGGGTTTTCTCTGGGTACTCTGGTTTCCTCCCCAGGTCCAAAGACATGCATTGTAGGTTGATTGGCATCTATAAATCCATAGTGTGTGAATGAGAGTGTGTGTGTGCCCCCTGTGATGGGTTGGCACTCCGTCCAGGGTGTATCCTGCCTTGATGCCCAATGATGCCTGAGATAGGCACAGGCTCCCCGTGACCCGAGAATAGGTTGGATAAGCAGCAGACAATGAATGAATGAAAAAGCATGTACATGCATTGTTTCTTTAGTTAAAGCTTTTAGTTAAATGCACTCTGGGTAAAATAATCCAGCTTGAATATCTGACCCATTTTCCATGAATTTGGTCTCTCGCTAAACCCGTAATTAATCACTAAGCTGTGGTCATTTTTCCTCTACTGTAGAAAACCTATTGTTCAGATAACAAATAACAAATGACTGTGCGTGCCAATCCCCTTGCAACCACACAATCATGCAGTGAATCACAAAAAAGGTGCAAACCCTCTGACCTCCAAGTCCAACGATTCATTCATTCATTGTCTGCTGCTTATCTGATCTATTCTCGGGTCACGAGGAGCCTGTGCCTATCTCAGGCATCATACACCCTGGACGGAGTGCCAACCCATCGCAGGGGGCGCGCACACACACAGGACAATTTAGAGATGCCAATCAACCTACAATGCATGTCTTTGGACTGGGGGAAAGGAAACCCCTGAGGCACAGGGAAAACATGCAAACTCCACACACAAGGCAGAGGCGGGAATCGAACCCCCAACCCTGGAGTCTGTGAGGCACACGTGCTAACCACCAAGCCACCGTGCCCCCCCCGCCAACGATTCAATGACCAGCCATTTAAAAAAAAGCAGCTGATTGGTTGGTTGTCTTTTCCATAGATCAGGCAAAGTCTTATGTCTAATAGCTAGTAGGTTATGCTATTAGTGCAGATGAATGCTGATAAGAGCATAACATTACATCCCCAGCTTCAATGCTTTTAAGACAATGCTAATGATTTAAATAGAAAGGATGTACTTCAACAAAGTCCTCCTGATAGCTCAAAACCCAGCTTTCTTTACATGAAGGAGCGTCTTTGCAAGATTTGCACAACATGATAATGACTCAGAAGTTGAAACAGTTCAACTCCAGCATTTTAAGTCAATGAGAGTAGGATTAAAAATAAAGACAATCCTATGCTCACTTCTACTCTTCATACCAAGACATATTTTCAGACTAACAAAGTACATTCATCTGGCTTGTTTTTTCCTCCGCTCAGTCTAGTTGGCAGTCCCACTATGATGGCAAGTCTGTGTAACTCCTACTTCATTCACAACTGCTCCAGCTTCTCAGGATCTTTTTTATGCAGTTTGGACATCAAGCCTTATTAATCCAGAGGCGATTCATTCAGGTGCTCGCTCAGTCATTTGTCATCTAGAGATTGGGTTACTGAAACTCGGCAGTAATGAAACCCTTGTTGCGCAGGAGTGATCCTTGCCACCCATCCACATCGCAGCCAAGTTCCTCACCCCACCCCATTCCTGCAGTCCCTCCACCCTCATCCTACAGAAAGCTCTAGAAACTGGCGTCCTATTGAAAAACTGATGTGAAGCCAAAAAGGAACCAGTGTTCACTTATCTTAAGGACTTAACCACACCCTGGTCCCTTTAAACCTCTAGCACTGCCTGACTCGATCCATCATCACTCAAGGAAGATATAAGGAAGATATTCTTCAAAACTCGTCTGTGTCCTGACTGAGCCATCCCTGACGGTCAATGTCTTCAAACGAAAACTTAGAGATACTCACGTTCTCTAATGAAGTTGTAGGAGGCATTCTGACCTAGTGAGCCAGTATGAGGCCATATTTGTGCCATATTTGCCACTATCCTTGACCTCCATGTGCCATCACAGTCTTCACCTCTTCTAAATCATTTGCATTTGAATTTCCATTCATGGTATTTGTATGAGATGCCCTGGACTGGACTGCAGACTTCACTAAATGGACTCACATGCTTTGAACACCTCATATAGCATGCAACTTCTTGCAATATCCTGATCCTGTTATATTATAAGACGTATTAAATCTTGTTTGCAATAAAGAACCTGCAATATTATAACATTATAGAGGAAAAAAAAACTTTTTGGGCTTATGCTTTATCTAATGTGGAACGATATAAATAGATTGTGCACGATATTAATAAGAGTGAAAGCTCACCTTTAGCATGTTTTCAAGTCAGTCTTGTTTATTGCTCTGCTGATGACTCGCAAAGTGCGCTCAAGCTGAGCCGTCTAGAGCCAGAGCGCTTGCGGGGGCGCGCCGATTGGCTGAGAGGAAAAACAGCGGCGCGCTCAATAGCTCGGTCGGCATTTCAAAATAAGAGTACCGCACAAACGTGATTGCGCTAAGATGTACATCATTTTAGGCATTTCAAAGAAACAAACACACAGGATAGCTGCGTAACTGAGCTGGTGTACAGGTGTTCCTATTAAACTGGACAGCGAGTGTAAAAAACATGCACTACCGTGCAGCACAGCTGTCGTGAAAGATATTTAGTGTTAGATGTTCTATTGGTGTGTGAATGTGTGTAAAAAGGTCCCCCTTTAACCTCAGTACAGATTTATGATATAAACATAATTCAGCAATTCCAGCACTTGAAGTTTTCACAAACACAACATATCAGGTCCAATGTAACATTATTTATTTAAGGTATTGACATTTGGAATAAAATCATTCAATTCAAGGCATAAGTCCAATAAGTTCTTAACAATAATAATAAGTGTCTTAATAATGAATGTGCTAACAAAATAAAATAATCAGGTGCTATGAATTCACAGACCCCACTCTGAGAAACACTGGTGTAAATAATAAAGATGTGGATTTTAGGGCGATATATTTTATTTATAATATATTATTTTACAATATTGCATAGAATCTGTTAATTTGTGCAGAATTCATTCATTAGTTCATCAAAATTTACTGTATTTTAAATCTCCTGAACTGATAGCAGAAGAGGTCAGTCAAATATCAATCAACATCAAGTGCAGTTTAAATGTCAAACGTTTAATAACTAAAATGGATTAATACAGCAACAAACTGTGAGACTGCGTTATTCCACCTGCTTCTTCACCACAGCAGGCGGCGCTAAGACTTTTCATCTAGCATGTTTACGCCTCAATATTAATGCGACGAAGAAGAAGAAAAAACCAAACAAAAACAAAACAAATATGGCCGCCTCCATACAGACCTAACACGCTGCAGCTTTAGAGAAGGCGTGCTATAGTTTGCGGTAGGCCTGGAGAATAAAGATCATTATTAATTATTTTGAAACTTATATTAAAGTAATTTGTACAGAGTGACTAGATTTATCTCTGGAGAGCAGGATGGCTACCCCGGGGAAAGCCACGAAAAAGGAAAAAAAGAAACCGGTCCCGGTGAAAACGTCCCTTAACAACCCGTACGACTTACGGTGGAAGCCGTTAGAAAAGGGCCACGCGCGATTCATCCTGAAGACGGTGACGGAGAAACTCAGCTCGCTCGATCTCCGGAAGCAAAAGGTTAAAGTTTTTCGCAAGTGGGGAAATAAACGAAAGGCTAAGAAAGGACAATCTGATTCAGTGGACACCGTTGAACCGACTCAGGAATCACAGAATCGAGGTTGCGCAGATTCAGCGGACAACGCTGAACCGATTCAGGAATCACAGAATCGAGGCTGCTCAGATTCAGTGGACAACGCTGAACCGACTCAGGAATCGCAGAATCAAGGCTGGACCGATAAGCGCCTAAGGAACGAGCTCGCCATCGGCATCAATGAGGTCACTAAAGGCCTGGAGAAGAACGAGCTCGGTCTGGTGCTGGTGTGTGCTTCGGTGAAGCCCCCACACATGACGAGCCATCTCATCTCGCTGAGTCAAACGCGCTCGGTTCCCGCGTGCCAAGTCCCGGGTCTGAGCGCGAGTCTCGCGGGCCCGCTTGGTCTGACCAGCGTGCTCGCGCTTGGGTTCAAACGGCAGGGCGGCGCGTTCGCAGACACGATCTCAGCCCTCACGATCAAAGTGCCGCCGCTGGACGTGGCTTGGGTGCCTACAGGGACCGGCGCGTCTGAACCGGAAGTCGTTCAGGTGCCGGATGAAACCGAGCACCATCAGTTTGCAGAAAAGGAACCGGAGAGAGGGAGAAAAAGAAAACTGGAGGATTCCCCTGAAGTGAAGAAGGACCTGCTTACTTTACTGCAACCTCTTAAAGTAAAGAAAATCGTCCCAAATCCTTCAAAAATCCGGAAACTGAAGATAAAGAGAGCAAAGAAGTGACCATAAGTCACCTAAACTGAACATTTTCAACTCATTGACAATTATATTATGCCTTCTTTAGACCCTGGGAATAATGGCACTTATTCCATTTAGACATTTTCTTGATGCATGACATCACTATTTATTTTGTGGCAATGAAATAGTGAGGCTGTCTTCGAGTTTTCAGAAATGAGGAAAATGTGACCTGAAATGAGCATGTACAAAAATCCATTTTAACATCCAATGAAGTTAAGAATAGAGAACATAATAGAATATAAGCGGTGATACCTGATGCACAATCCTTTAAGGGCATCTTATGATTTACTAAATGTATGAAACACAGAACACAAAGAAATTGTCTTTTTTTATATATATATATATATATCGAGTGAACGAGAGTTGTTACAGGTTCAGATCATTTTTATTTTATTCAAATATCCATGCTGGTATTTATTGACGTATCTTTATTAACCAGATATTTGGGTGGCCACCGTGTTTGACATGGTGCTGGTATAGTTTTTCTTTTTTTTTTTTTTAATCTTTTAAGTTCATTTGAAGTTCACACAACCTGCAATGGAGTTTAATAAAAATCTTCAGAGAAAGCTGAGCGTCATTTCAAAACTACATCAGGTATTTTAAAAAAAGACCTCGTAAATAAGGCAAGTACTTTGGATGACTCATGAAGGGTGTGAAAACAATGTAAAAATCATGCTTGGTTCATACAGCAAGCTTTAGGACTGCGTGTGTGTGAGTACACACATGCACACATACGCACGCGCACACACTCACAAAGCAAAAACCTGGATTTGAGAATAATCGTCTGATTTTAAATGAGATTATTGTCTTAGTTCTTTATATGATTGTAATTTAGATGTGCTTTAAAGGCCTGAAGACACGGATACATTTGTCAATTACAAGAGAAGCAGGAACACAACCGCATTTTCTACTGTATAAAAAAAAAAGAAGAAGCTATTTTTCCTCATGTAAGTCCCAAGGTCCCATGTAACAGTGATTAAATCAAGTAATGAGCATTTTCTCAGCTGCATATAACCAGAAGCACAGGGAAAGCTGAGCTAAAAAGACTGCAGCAGCAGCATCATCAAAGTGACAACGCGCACGTGATTGTTCGTCTCGTCTGCTTCTTTTGTGCTTGTGTGTGAAAATTCCCAGCACATGTATCACTGAACTTTTGTCCTTATGATTAAGATGATACAAACAGAACATAAATACAATTCTAAATATCAGAATTGTTTGAAGTAACAGACTGAATACTGAGGAGTGAAGGAAATTTAAAACGAGGTTTCACATTCTTCTAGATTTGCACACACATGACCTAAACACAAAAGGATAAATCTTTAAAAAAAAAAAAAAAAAAAAAAAAATGCACACTAGAGCGTGCAAGCCCTATTAAGAGCATGTTGTGCTTTGAAGGGGAAAAAAAAAAAAGGGATACATTCTTCACACGTACGCAGCAAAACCCAACTCAAGAGCCGGAACCACAGCAGCGTTCCAGGGTAAAGACTTCAGATGCGACCCTCCCTGCCCCGTTTCTCGGTCCCTTTGTAAACCACAACACGTAATAAATATCGCATATTAACAATACAGGTTCTAGTTCTTTCACACTGACTTGGAACAAAGTAACAGGGTTTCGGAGTTGACCGTTCTTCTCAGAGACGTGCGCTTGTCTGTGTGTATTTGCATTAAAAAAAAAAAGGACAATGAAAGTCGTAAGAAAAGAATTGTTTACAGTATGAAGAAGTCAGTCTGAAGCTGATGCTTTTCACATTCTGCCGATATTCAAAGAGGAGAAATTAACGAGAGAACATCTCGTAACGAAAACGACCTAAGAGAGCTGCACGATGGAACTCATTCACTGAACGGATTTGCTTCATGTTTTGTTTTAACTACCGCACGTGTCCGGTGGACCTGAATGTAGCAGCTGGTTACTGTAGCACAAGGCCAACCTGAAAGAAAGGTGAGAGAAGTTAGTGAGTGACACCTCTTTGATAAATAAGTTTATTGCTATTGAATTAAAACATTCAGTAGCAAAATCAGTGTTAACAATAGAAAGACCAAAGTATATTCAAGTGATTTCACATGTGCAGCTTTTAGTCTGTTCGTCAGTGTGTGTCTGGGCAAGATGGTTTCAATCAGCTTCTAAAGCTACTGTTTTGTTGCAACACATTGTTTTGTTCGTAGATGCAAGCTGGTAAACTGAGACAAAAGAGATGTAGAAATGTCATATACAACACAAAATAAATGAATATATAAAACGTAATATAATTTTTTATTAAAAAATTTTCTTTATAGAAAACTAGTTTTTGTGATTTTATTTCGTGATGTGCACTGTGATAAAGAAAATAGGACTGCAAAAGAACAAATGTGTGCGAAGGAATCCTTAAAGAAACCCTGAAGCTGCAGAAAGGAATTCCTTACTCATGTTACGGTTAATATAGTTAGTTAGGCAAACATTATGATGTACTTACATCATATGCAGCAGTGTGCTAATATACACACATCAGGCATAACATTATGATCACCTGCCTAATATTGTGTTGGTCCACCTTTTGCTGCCAAAATAGCCCTGACCCGTCATGCACTGTGTATTCTGAAACCTTTCTATCAGAACCAGCATTAACTTCTTCAGCAATTTGAGCAACAGTAGCTCGTCTGTTGGATCGGACCACACGGGTCAGCCTTCGCTCCCCACGTGCATCAATGAGCCTCAACCGCACATGACCCTGTCACCGGTTCACTACTGTTCCTTCCTTGGACCACTTTTAATAGATACTGACCACTGCAGACCAGGAACACGCCACAAGAGCTGCAGTTTTGGAGATGCTCTGATCCAGTGGTCTAGCCATCACAATTTGGTCCTTGTCAAACTCACTCAATTCCTTACACTTGCCCATTTTTCCTGCTTCTAACACATTGACTTTGAGGACAAAATGTTCACTTGCTGCCTAATATATCCCACCCACTAACAGGTGCCATGATGAGGAGATAATCAGAGTTATTCCCTTCACCTCTCACTGCTCATAATGTTATGCCTGATCGGTGTATATAGATGAAATGTGTGCGTTTTTAAAAATCATATCAAAATATGATAAATATAAAAATGAATTAATTAATGTGTTTGGGGGTGAAGATATACAAAACGATACTGTGACGCTTATATGTGTCATGCTATGCAAATTCTACAATCTCAGATTTCTGAAAAATTACAAAAGATGTATGTATTTAACATGGTAAAGGAAAAAAAGACGATTTGTACAAAAATATACTTTAATACTCAACTAGTGTGTTGCTACAGTAACAACAGAGTTATAAAAACAGACACTTGATGAGACTCACATTCCGAGAGAAGATCATCATTACGCTATTATATTCTGCCATTATATGGATATCCTATCATATTTCTGCAAGTTCACTTCTCACACTTACCTTCTCAGGCTCCATGCCAGGACATTTCCAGTTGTAAAGGTAATACTGAAGGTTCCCATCTCCAATTCCAAACTTGAGTTTTTCCAAGAAAGTCTTATTCTCCATTAAATCCAGAGCATTAAAAACATCAAAGCCTTTCTGTGAGAGAAAGAAAATCAGAACAAGTCAGCTGATGTGTTACAGAGCTCAAAAAAGTGTACCTAAAAAAACAAACAAACAAACAAACAAACAAACAACACCCCAGTTAATTGTACACATGAATTAGAGCGTAGACTGCGAGCCAAGCCAAAACTGGGACGTCTGCCTTTACGTGCACATGAATGTAATATGGAGTTGGCCCGCCCTTTGCAGCTATAACAACTTCAACTCTTCTGGGAAGGCTTTCCACAAGGTTTAGGAGTGTGTTTATGGGAATTTTTGACCATTCCTCTAGAACAGGGGTGTCCAATCTTATCCACGAAGGGCCAGTGTAGGTGCAGGTTTTCATCCCAATCCAGCAGGAGCCACACCTGATTCCACCTGTTTAATCAACTGATCTTGGCTTTCAATAGACTCAGCTGTGGCTTCTGCTCGGTTGGAATGAAAACCTGCACCCACACCGGCCCTTTGTGGATAAGATTGGACACCCCTGCTCTAGAAGCACATTTGTGAGGTCAGGCACTGATGTTGGACGAGAAGGCCTGGCTCGTAGTCTCCGCTCTAATTCATCCCAAAGGTGTGTCGAGTTGAAGCCAGGTTCCTCCACACCAAACTCGCTCATCCATGTCTTTATGGACCTTGCAGTCATGTTGGAACAGGAAGGGGTCATCCCCAAACTGTTCCCACAAATTTGGGAACATGAAATTGTCCAAAATGTCTTGGTATGCTGAAGCATTAAGAGTTCCTTTCACTGGAACTAAGGGGCCAAGCCCAAGCCCTGAAAAACAACACCTGAATTCACTGATTTGGAGGAGGGGTGTTCCAAAACATTTGGCAATATGGTGTATATTAGAGGTCGACTGATATTGAGTTTTACCGATAGCTAGGTTGGACCGTACTTGCCGATAACTGATTAATTAACGGACAGTTTCTAAAATGGATACTGGATTTAAAAAATGTAAATAAAAACATAACACTCCATTTAAAATAGTACTGAACTTTATTACAAAACAAACCAAAAACCAGCACTGAATCATAAAAATACAGCACGCAGTATCACGTGTCAAAACAAATGCACGTGCTGTCAGTGATTTTCGCCTGTAGAGGTCACTCTCACCATAGATATGTTGGCTCTCGCACTGTATAATGACAACAGACCGTTCTGAACCGCTCCAGCAGCGGACGCAACCCGGAAGAACTATCAGCGTGGGATTTTGCCAATAACCGATAGTTCTAGGAATCAACTACCGGTGCCGATTAATCGGCAAAGCCGATACATCGGTCGACTTCTAGTGTATATTACTGTAGTCCGGGCATTTAAAAAGGGGCAGTCAAGGCACAGGGTTGCTGAAAATTCATAACGTCCTTTTGGGGTCCTTTGGACAAATCGTTTGCGAACCACTGTCCTACACTAATGACTAAAAATATAGACAACCAACCATTAGATAAGGTTCACAGTCTTAGTGGCTGAGGATTTATGAGATGTTCATCTAAAAGTAGCACAGCAAAACTGGTCCCTAATCCTGTATTAATCCCCATTAAACTCTTTTTGATAATGGAGTCTGAATTGATTTTATAATTGTGTTAAATCTCTAATGTGACATGGAACTCACAGACATACCAGTTTTGCAAGGATGAGCGCGTCGGTCATCAGCTCTATCAGCGGTGTCTCTGTGTGCACGTTATAGAAAGAGTAAGCAGCCTTTAGGCTTTTGTGCAGCGGGTGGTGCATCACTGTGGACGGCAGCGTGTAGAAACTGATAAAGTCAGTCAACGTGCCACCAGAACCCTGAACAAGAAGAGAAAGAAAATAGATTAAAATAAAAAAAATTCAGCAACCGTAAACTATGTTCAAATAAGTAATGTTACGTTATATGCTAAACTAAACAAAAAGGTAGTTGAGGTTTATGTTAACATATGAAGACAGTACCTCCACCACGTATGTGTCAATGATGTTCTCCTGCGGGAGGAACCAGTGCTGCACCTCCTCCTCCCCCATGACGGGCCGCAGGTGGAACTGGCTCAGGTATTTCTGCAGCAGTGCCGTCACCTGCTGCACATCACCAGCTGCCATCGGCCTCAACCCAGGAGTGCGTGTGCTCTATGGTAAAATACAAGAAGGACATTTCTTCAGCTTAAGAAACCATTTCCAACACTTTAGTTACATAAAATATTATTTGTTTAATGTTTAAAAGATAACACATTGACTGAAGAATAAATTTAGTCTAAATAGATAAAGGAATAGATTCATACATATCGCTATGCCAACAGCACTGTACTGTATGTACTAAATTATATTAACAGAAACATCCTTTATACACACATCAGGCATAACATTATGACCACATGCCTAATATTGTGTTGCTCCCCCTTTTGCTGTCAAAACAGCCCTGACACATCATGCACTGTGTATTCTGACACCTTTCTATCAGAACCAGCATCAACTTCTTCAGCAATTTGAGCAACAGTAGCTCGTCTGTTGGATCGGACCACATGGGCCAGCCTTCGCTCCCCACGCGCATCAATAAGCCTTGGCCGCCCATGACCCTGTCGCTGGTTCACCACTGTTCCTTCCTTGGACCACTTTTGATAGATACTGACCACTGAAGACCAGGAACACCACACAAGAGCTGCACTTTTGGAGATGCTCTGATCCAGTCATCTAGCCATCACAATTTGGCCCTTGTCAAGCTCAAATTCTTACACTTGTCCATTTTTCCTGCTTCTAAAGGGACAAAATGTTCACTTGCTGCCTAATATATCCCACCCACTAACAGGTGCCATGATGAGGAGATCATCAGTCTTATTCACTTCACCTGTCACTGCTCATAATGTTATGCCTGATCGGTGTAAATGTATACATTGCCAAAAGTTAGGAAAGACTTACATCAGGTAACCTATAGAGCTTCATGGTCCTTTGTAGCGTCATGTTTCTGCTAAGGTGGGAAAATTTCACCTCGACAAGCTTCCTTGGGTTTAGAGAGCGATGCCAGTACCTACAAAACAGCACAAGGTAAAAATAATATTTATACATTAGGTTAGCATTTAGACATTAATGATTCGTTTTGTGTGTGTGATTTGATACCTGCATGTGGAGACAGGTTTGGGCAGTACCACCCCAGCGGTGTAGACCGCCTGAAAAATGCCCTCTAGGTTGACCCGGCGTGTGATCTCTCGGATCAGAACCGGAGCTACACGCTTGGAACGAAGCTTTTTATGCACACACAAGAAGTTGATCTCTACCATCTTCTTTAACCTGAATCAAAAGAGAAGATAACTGTATTGGTAAAAAGGTAAGTTTCCTATAACAATATTTAATTCCTCTTAAACCATAATGATTTGCCAATGATTAAAATGCATAAAACATTTTCATTAGCAAATGATACAACATGTTTTTTTTAGCCATTATTTACAATCAATGTTATAGCAGCTACATATATAAGTCTCAGGCCCACACTCACGTGTCGTAGATGTGGATATCAGCAGGAATGGCACTAATGAAGCCCACCAGCTTCTTGTTGGATGACACTCTCACACCACAGTGCCACTGAGGCAGCCAGCCAGGCGGGCGCAGTGCCCTAAAGGAGACAGACGTGAAGATATAAGAGGGAAAATGTAAAGCTAGTCACAATAGTTATTTTAATAAATAAGCAAATACAGCATCACTTAGAACCGAGGTGGCATACTAAGATTCTGGCTGTGTGATGTATTCTTAAACTTGATAGTTGAACTTGAACTTAAACTTGATGGTAACTACTTCTTCTTCTTTCGGCTTTTCCCTTCAGGGGTCGCCACAGCGAATCATCTCTCTCCACCTATCCCTATCCTCTGCATCCTCAACACTTGCACCCACTAGCTTCATATCCTCATTTATTCCATCCATATACCTCCTCTTTGGCCTTCCTCTTTGCCTCCTGCCTGGCAGCTCCATGTCCAACATTCTCCTACCAATATACTCACTCTCCCTCCTCTGAACTTGTCCAAACCATCTTAATCTGGCCTCCCTAACTTTGTCCCCCAAACGTCCAACATGAGCTGTCCCTCTGATGTACTCGTTCCTAATCCTGTCCAACCTTGTCACTCCCAAAGAGAACCTCAACATCTTCAGCTCTGCTACCTCTAGCTCTGACTCCTGTCTCTTCCTCAGTGACACTGTCTCTAAACCATACAGCATGGCCGGTCTCACCACTGTCCTGTACACCTTCCCCTTGATTCTCGCTGATATTTTCCTATCACACAGAACTCCCGACACCTTTCTCCACCCATTCCAACCTGCCTGCACTCGCTTCTTTACCTCTTAAACTTGATGGTAACAATAAGCTTTTTACTGTGCTGAACTGAATATAATAAGCAGCTGAAAATAAGCCATAGTAAAATTTAAGGAACTCAACAAGACATGAAAATGAGAAATGTGTGTTTGTTTACCCCATACCATTTAATGTTAAAAGACAAATGTACATTGTCTTATTGTTATAAAGGGACATTAAGTGCAAATTGTACTTAACTGTTTTGTATTTTAAAAAGGTACAACAATTTCATAATTCAAAATGAATGCTGAACTAAAGCTTATAGACATAATCCTTATAACAAGGCTTTATATGATGTAGCTAACATAAATGAACAATAATAAATTTTATCTTACCATTTGAGGAAGTTAGGAGAATAATCAAATCTGAACATGTTGTCGTCGTCCTCAACGTAATTCTCATTCAGCAGCGTGTACAGTTCCTTCAGCTATAAAAGAAAGAAATGGGTTTGCAGATTGAGAATAAATATGTCCACTGGACATGACCAAACACTAACAAATACGCATGAAAAGGACATCTCAGTTGATCTTGCACACACTCACCACTTCAGCATTGCTGAGATCCAGTGTGTCCCACATGAAACCTTGCGGGAGGGAATACGGCTCCTGTCGTACGTTTTCCTTATCCGGCTCAATCGGCCCGTGAGTGGTCACTACCTCATCTGTATCAAACGAAAGAAACTTCACTCTAATATAGGGAATGTAAAGATGCTACAACTGATGAACCTAAGTGTATCACTGTAATTAACCTGACCCATTGCAGTTCTTCAGCTCTGACTGGAAGAGGAACTTACTGAGCTTTGGGACAGGCTGAGTGTCCCAGAACTGGTACTTGTGCTTAGTGGCCTCATCTATGTTCTTGGCAGGTCCTTGGCATGTAGACAGCAGCTCCATCGCCCTCTGAATGTCCTGCAGCTTTTGCATGGGAATGGCTGGATTCTGATAGAGAACAGCGAGAAGTCAGTGGATGTGTGAGGTCATCTAATTAAAGACTGTATTTAAACTACTATAAAATAAACCAAAAGCAAAATATGACCAAATATGAAGCTTATAATAGGCACAAATGTAATGTTACCGACCTTTATCTCCTGAGAATCTGAGGCAGAATCAGACTTGGTTCCTCCTGAGTTAGGCTTTTCTTTCTTCCGCTTCTGTTTCTTCTTTTTCTTCTTCGCACCAAGGTCTCCACCGGGACTCCTGCACAAAAGCACATTTTCAGATTATGGATGGAGGTTTTAGCCTTACTGCTGGACTCTAGCTTAACACTGCATAACTGCATCATCTTTAACCATCATGTTTATGATGTATAGCAGTATACAGACTGAGAAGCTGTCTTGGTAAAAGATGACTTGTGAATTCATTACTCAAACTAAAGGAGGCTTGTTAATCTGCCTAGCAACAGTGGGTACATTTTTAGCTCTTGGATGCCTTTTCAGTGATTAGTTTATTGTGTCAAATTAAAAGGGACAAAAATTAATTACACACACTTACATAAATGTTAAATGATGGATGGCATGGTCACCCCAAAGATGATTATTTTCCAATACCAGAATATTCTGAAATGTTTTATGTCTCTAATACCAGAGCAATTCCCCAATGTTAAATTTTTTGCCATTTCTTAATGAAAGACATTTCATCCATTTATACACTATATTGCTAAAAGTTTTGGGGTGCAGGTTTTGTTTTTCCAGGGGTTGGGCTTGGCCCCTCAGTTCCAGTGAAAGGAACTCTTAATGCTTCAGCATAACAAGACATTTTGGTCAATTTCATGCTCCCAAATTTGTGGGAACAGTTTGGGGATGGCTCCTTCATGACTGCGCACCAGTGCACAAAGCAAAATCCATAAAGACATAGATGAGCGAGTTTGGTGTGGAGGAACTTCAGGAGTCCTGACCTCAACCTGATAGAACACCTTTGGGTCCATGTGTTTATGGACCTTACTTTGTGCACTGGTGTGCAGTCATGTTGGAACAGGAAGGGGCAATCTCCAAACTGTTCCCACAAATTTGGGACCATGAAATTGTCCAAAGTGTCTTGGTAGACTGAAGCATTAAGATTTCCTTTCACTGGAGCTAGGGTGCCAAACCCAACCCCTGAATTCAATCATTTGGAGGGCTGTCCCAAAACTTTTGCCAATATAAGTGTACTTCAATACAGTGGAACAGCCATGACACAAGTTAGTTCCTCTTATCACTTGAATTGAGAGCACTCTATACTAAAAACTTTCTTGTGGTAGTAAAGGTAAAAAATACAGTTTTAACGACTACAAAGCAGTAACACTAGAAACGTAATCTATAAACGTCAAATAAACGCCTCATGACAATAAACTACATAACATTAACAACAGAACGCTACGTTAATCCGCCATACAGATTCACGTGAAGGAGCTGTTACTATAGAAACGAGCGTATTAATATAAACCGTGCAGGCGGAACTACTTTCCAAGCTGCTGTTATAGAAAATTACTCAACATCTTTAGACCAATCAGAATGGAGAATTGAACAGCGCTGCGGTTTGCCGTCATCTAATTGCAGCGAGTGTGTTAAGCAGTTTGCACAGCGCTAAACTCCCGCATAAATAGAAAGAGATTACATATAGCTAGCACGTTAATGAGCTTATTGACGTTAGCTAGCTAACTGCCACCACCACTAGTCATGTTATCTACATAGCTAGTGAACACAGCTAAGTGCTCGCTTTTCATTCAAACGTGGCCCGTTACTGTGGCTACCAAAAAGCCATTAGCTAAAATGACCAGCAGTAAATGAACACAGCGAACCAAACGTAAAGCACATAGAAGTGTTAACAAGCTGCAGTTTTTTTGACGTATGATGGCTGACAGCTGTGTTCTGGTTATCGTTTGCGGCAATTATTACTACAACTAGCCTTTTTTGACATGAATGCTAAAGCTGAGCTAGTGTTAGCCTCTACCCACGACCACTAACCCTTTCTTATAAAACTCGGACCAGTGGCTTTGAGATCATTTCAGATAAAAGCTGACCCTTGTGTGTGTTCATTTTCCTCTTCGTTGTCTCCGTCGATGCCGCAGGTGTCCTGGTCGTCTAGCTCCAGGCTCTGCTGGCTGGCCGCAGACTCGCTGTCCTCCGCCATCACGGATGGAGAGAAAGACTCTAACGGGGTCGTGAAGATAACGTACTGCAGTAACAGCGCCGCCTGCTGGGCAGTGTCCGTAAACTACTCGTCAAATTAAGAGTCTGCTACGTGCGTGCACATTATCGAGTTAAATCGTGTTTTATACTAAAGAGCGAAATTCTTAAAAATGGCTGTTTAGAAAAATGTTGATTTATAGATAGAAATTTAACATTGTAATTTTTGGCGAATTGCTGTGGTATAAGTGGTAAAGTGTGTGTGTTATTCAGGATGGAAATTCAGTTTGTGAATGCTAAATTTCAGTTTTCCAGTAAACATAAAAAGTAGATGTCTAAATATGTCAGGAGTAACTCTCAGTGATGAATAAATCAGTCATACAAATACACTATATTGTCAAAAGTTTTGGGACACCCCTCCCAATCATTGAATTCAGGTGTTGTTTTTCAGGGATTGGGATCGGCCCCTTAGTTCCAGTGAAAGGAACTCTTAATGCTTCAGCATACCAAGACATTTTGGACAATTTCATGCTCCCAACTTTGTGGGAATAGTTTGGGGATGACCCCTTCCTGTTCCAACATGACTGCACACTAGTACACAAAGCAAGGTCCATGGATGAGGTTTGGTGTGGAGAAATCTGCACAGAGTCCTGACCTCAACCCGACAGAACACCTTTGGGATGAATTAGAGTGGATACTGCGAACCAGGTCTTCACGTCCACATCAGTGCCTGACCTCACAATTGCGCTTCTAGAGGAATGGTCAAAAATTCCAATATACACACTCCTAAACCTGGAAATCCTTCCCAGAAGAGCTGAAGCTGTTATAGCTGCAAAAGGTAGGCCAACTCTATATTACATCCATGTGCATGTAAAGGTAGACGTCCCAGTTTTGGCCTGGCTCACAGTCTCCACTCTAATTCAACCCCAAAGGTGTTCTATCAGGTTGAGGTCAGGACTCTGTGCAGGTTCCTCTACACCAAACTCGCTCATCCATGTCTTTATGGACCTTGCTTTGTGCACTGGTGTGCAGTCATGTTGGAACAGGAAGGGGTCATCCCCAAACTGTTCCCACAAAGTTGAGAGCATGAAATTGTCCAAAATGTCTTGTTATGCTGAAGCATTAAGAGTTCCTTTCACTGGAACTAAGGGGCCAAACCCAACCCTTGAATTCAATGATTTGGAGGGCTGTCCCAAAATTTTTGGCAATATAGTGCATTTCTCATTCCCTTGAAGCATAAATTTCCCAACTTCTTCCTCCTGCTACTTCTTCCCTTATTATATTATACAGATAATATACCCAGGTAGAATTACAATCATTTATCTATTTAGTAGATGCTTTTATCTCATCAAAATGTCCAGTTGAGGAGTTTTGCTGGATGCAAAGCTTTGAGGTTTTCAACCTCAAATAAATACAACCCTTCCTTTCAGCGCTCTCACTGTAACCACAACCTAAACCAATACTTTGAGCATGTTTCCTGTCTCTCAGGATGACGGTGGTCTGTTTTTCACTGTTTACACAGCCTCATTTACAGCTTTGTGAAGCTGTAACAAATATTATTAAAGGTTTTCCTCACACACTAATGACGTGGCAAAACAGTAGCAGCTTTTAGCTTTGAACCTATAACTTTTCAATCATTAGCACATGCTCATTGGACTATGTACACTGCATTCATTGTTTTTTATTTTCATCTCAAATTGAAGTAAAAACAAGATGTTTCTGTCTTTGGAATAAGTAAGTATACCAAAATGCTGTTGTACTTCTTTATTTTTAATGATCTCCTATTCACTTTGAGGTTGAAATGAATGATAACCCGAATTTCATGGCACAGCAAATACTGCATAGAGAAAACAGCCATCCTGCAAATATGAATCATTACACTATATGGCTTTAAAAAACGGCAATCACTATTATCCTGATAGTGATGGGCGTGGTAGGGTAGCTGCATGAGGTTCTATTTCCATTAGCTCACCCAAACTGGACAGCCTGAAAAAAGAGCAGGCCACCAGATTTGGTCATCCAACTCGAGTTTTGTTATGTTGTATATTGAGATGCTTTTCTGCTCATCATGGTTGTAAAGAGTGGTGGGGGATGTGGCTTAGTGGTAGCTTAGTGGTTAAGGTGTTGGACTACTGATTGGAAGGTTGTGAGTTCAAACCCCAGATCCACCAAGCTGCCCCTGCTAGGCCCCTGAGCAAGGCCCTTAACTCTCAAAACTGCTCAGTTGTATAAAATAAGATCAAATGTGAATTGCTCTTGATAAGGGCGTCTGCCAAATGCCAAAAATGTAAAGAGTGTTTGTGTTTATTTCAGTTACTGTAACCTTCCTGTCCAAGGCTGTCCTTCTCTTCATATCCAAGGTGTTCACAGCAGAACCACTGATCGCGGAAATTCGAGTAGATCAGCGGTTTCCGAAATCCTCCAATCAGCCCATCTGGCACCACCAACCACATCCGAGTTAACGTCACTGAGATTAGACGGTTTTCCTCATTCTGATGTTTGATGTGAATATTAACTGAAAGCGTGTATCTGCATGATTTTATGTATCATATACATATATGTGTGTGTGTGTGTGGATATGTGTGTGTGTGGATATATCCACACACACACACACATCCACACACACACACACACATATATCCACACACACACACACATATCCACACACACACACAACACACAACACACACACACACACATCCACACACACACACACCACATCCACACACACACACATCCACACACACACACAATCCACACACACATCCACACACACATCCACACACACACACACACAATCCACACACACACACATATCCACACACACACACACATACACACACACACACACACACACATATCCACACACACACACACACATCCACACACACACACACACACACATATCCACACACACACACACACACACACATCCACACACACACACACACACACACATCCACACACACACACACACATCCACATCCACACACACACACACACACACACATCCACACCACACACACACACACACACATCCACACACACACACACATCCACACAACACACACACACCACATCCACATCCACACACACACATATCCACACACACACACACATATCCACACACACACACACACATATCCACACACACACACACACATATCCACACACACACACACATCCACACACACACACACATATCCAACACACACACACACACACACATATCCACACACACACACACACATATCCACACACACACACAACACACACACACACACATATCCACACACACACACACATATCCACACACACACACACACATATCCACACACACACACACACACACATATCCACACACACACACACACACACACACATATCCACACACACACACACACACACACACACACACACACACACACACACACACATCCACACACACACACACACACATATCCACACACACACATATCCACACACACACATATCCACACACACACACACATATCCACACACACACACACACATATCCACACACACACACACACACATATCCACACACACACACACACATATCCACACACACACATACACACACACACACACATATCCACACACACACACACATATCCACACACACACACACATACACATATCCACACACACATATCCACACACACACACACACACACATCCACACATCCACACACACACACATATATCCACACACACACACACACACACACATCCACACACACACACATATATCCACACACACTTATGCTTACAAACAAACAAACATTTGGCCAAGAAGTGACAACCGTATTTAGTGTAGCACACTGATTCATACACAAACTCCCAAAAGACGCAAATACACACACTGAAATTTGCGCTCGTTCTCCACGGGTGGAGAAATACACAGCAGAGACACTTACAAACACACACAAGGTTTATGCACTACATTTAAAAAAATACAACAACAAAATTATAATAAAAAGACAAAGCATAGATATGTAATAGAATCTAATCTGTAAGGAGACGTCGACGTGAGGATTGTAAATTAACGCATCTGCTACATAGGCACTTCAGACAGACGGAGCATTTTACGTGTGTATGCCAAGCAAAGAGGGGGAAAAAAACGCTTCTGCTGAATAAAAGGGTCACTTAAAATGTGTTGAAAATCAAAAACAGTGAATACAATAACAAACACTCGTAATACACGTTTGAATAATAATAAAAATAAAAGAATAAGAATCAAAGCAATGCATAGCTGCGAGTCCCTAGTCTCAAGTGGGAATCAGAACAGGAAGTTCACAGATGTTACAGTGGATACACTGACTAGATTATTGTACTGAGGGGAAAATACTGCATTCGATCGATGCCCAAGATCCAAAACTCAACTCTGATGCATAAAAAAACAAAGCAAACACTTGCTGGAGAGACGGAAACCACAGGACGCAAAAGACTCAGTCACAGATTCGTTTAAGGAAGACTTTCTGCTAATCCGAGTTTAAGGGGATTTTGTTCAGCAAAGTGCTGGGACACAGAGGACGAAGACGTGATTAATCATTTACTGTGGACGAGATGCAGTGCTCAGTGCTGTATGCTGCCAATTGAAGATCCTATTGCTTACCTGAACACCAGCAGCAGTTCATAAAGCTAAACATCTCACATTCACATGATGGCTTTTCGTTTGCAGTTAGTTTTAAAAAGGCATAGCTGTTGTGCATAAATGTGTTTAGCGATTTTTGTTCATATGCAAGCGAGTTCCTAGAAGCTATCATCGTTTGAATCGCTTCGGCTTTTTCGCATTTTTACGTAACGCAACGTAAAAGTCAGACCCGAAATCCTTCAGCCAAAAGGCAGTTCCACAGGTAATACGGCTAAAAGTCAGGGATCATTTGAGGTTAAAGGCAAGTAGTGGCCTCTCCTCACGCTTCTGCCACGGACTCTTCTTGTTCTCATCGCTGTCCTCGGGAGCAGCCAATCCGTCCGGAGCGCTGGTGCTCGAGGGGAGATTAAGGTGCGTTTGGGCACGCTCAGTCCTCACTATCTGTTCCTTGTCACCTCTTGACTCGTCTTCCTCCTCCACGGTGGGATCTGGGAGCGGAGGAGGGGATGGGAGAGGAGGAGTGGGTAGCCATGGAGGTGAAGGAGGCATTGTAGTCTCTTCCTCGGTCTCAGATTTGGGCAACAAGGGAACGAGCGAGGTTTCTTCCGGACTGCAGGCAGGAGTTTGGCTCTCACTCTCATTGGGTTCTGAATGAGCATTGGCATTAGAGTTAGCCTTAGTACCCTCAACAAATACCAGAGATGTGCATGTCACATTGGGTGACATAACCGGGGCCTTTTCCTGACCTTTGGCCTTGCGGCCTGGCGTGACGTCGCTAACATCTACACCCGAGTCCAGGCTAGCATCGTTGCTGCCCACAGAGTTGGTGCCATGCGCTGCCCTCTGCAGATCGATGTAGGAATGGCGGATGTGTGCGTTCGAGCGGCCGTCCAGCGAAACGAACCAGGCTCGTGGGTGTGGGAGGGGTTTCCCACCCCTCAGCTCCATTAATGTCTTCTCAGCCAGAAGCTGATCTTCTCCGTTCATCTGTACCACCCCAAGCGCCGCCTCACTTAGCGAGTTAGGCATAGACAAGGCTTCAGGTAGCGCTGCAGTCCATTGATCTACTGTCCCTCCTCCTGCCTCCCTCGATCCTGCTTTCCCCTCCTCTACCCCTTCATCCGTGTGGTCCCCCACTTCCCCCGCTTCGGTCTGAGGCTGATGGGACGCATTAAGCTCTGCACGGATGCTCTCGAGCTCGCTCCGCTCATCTGACTGGAGCAGAAGTGCTTGTCCTGAGAGAGGGTGCGTCCCAGGCAGCCGCATATAATGGGCGGGGATCAGCAAAGTGGGCCGGCCTTTCTGATATCCAGCTCCAGCCTGGCTTACTTGGAGCTCAGACATGCAGCAAAGCAGCGCTCCGGGGCCAGGCAGAAGGCCTGGTGGACGTTCCAGCTGATCCACCGAGCGTGAGAGCAGGAAGTCAGATGGACGGTGGTCTGTCCCCAGATCCCGCTCTGGCGAAGTTGTGGGTGAAGTTGTGGATGGAGAAAGGCGGAGCTCGCGTGGACTCACCTTGCTCTCCGAGGACAGGCGGCCAGCTGAGGCAGCATGGTGCAGAAGATACGGGGATGCGGACAAAGCAGATGTGTGGAGAGGATGAACGGTCGAGGAAACGGAGGAGTAGCTGCGGTGATAGTCACGCTGGGAGTGACTCCCAAACACGTTTCGAGATGACAGCAGCTCATTAGTGGACGAATCATGAGGGGTGGCCTTCAGCATGGGTGTGTGCAGGTCTGGTTCCACCCCTACATGGTCCAGTTGGGCCTCGTTGATAAGGTTGAGGTGGGACATGGATGTGGCCTGGTCTCTTTTGGAGCTGTCCAGAGATGAGGTCAGAGTGTACTTTTGATGAACTTGTCTCGAGCGTGAGCACTTTCTCCTGGTACACATGGACATGGGAAATATGAGAGAATATGTAAGATAACATCTCTGATATCTACAATTACACCAAATATTCTTCAACCATTCACCAACTAATAATGAATATACTTGGTAAGGGGCTAAGACCAAAATTCTTTGCCAAGTATTACCGGGCTACTAATAAATAATACTCAATGATGGATACACATACAGAAATAAAGAACATAAAGAAATGAATAAGGATGAGATTAGGAAAGAAAAATCACATACCTGCAGTAACAGAGCAGAAGACAGAGGAGGAAGAGCAGGATGAGGGCCATGCCTCCCAGTATGGCCAAAAGGAACACAGTGTGGTATGTGCTGATGTCTTTTGCAACCACAGGACCTGGAACACACACACACACACACACTACATTTGCAAGCAAATAAACACTGCTAGATCTTCAGCAAGAAGGGTAAATTAGCTGGCTGTCATGAAGAGCAAGAGACCCAGAGAGAAAGTGTGTGTTACCTGTGTTTATAGGAGACATGGCTGCGACCCAGTAACCGAGCTGAGAAGCGATGTAGGTGAGGATGAGTTCACCTCCTTCTCTCTGTACGTAGCCCAAACTGCTCTTCAACCAGGCTCCTACACACACACACACACACATTTAAATGAAAAACTTTCACTGATATCATTTGGTGACTTTAAGCAGTTATTTTGGTTGTTTAGTACTTTATTGAGCCTCCATGAAACGACTATAAAGAAGAATTCTATTAAACTAACTTCAGTTTTTTGGCTTCGCTTCAGTGATATATTTCTGTTGGCTTTTTTTTTTTTTTTTTAAATCTGGGGGGAACGAGCTCTGACTAATGCTAAACATTACATTTCCTAAGAATGTAGCAATCCAGTTATTTGATATTGACACAAATCTAAATCAATAGACCTTTTGTTGTGAGAATCAGCTATTGATTTATCTCACAAACTTTGCTTTAATCATTATTCTCATCTATGACACTCAATACATTGAAATTTGGCTCGCTGTAGCTAACCATTTTAAATGTTGGACCTAAAACACCAGAAATGTAGAAGAAGAAAAAAAAAAAGTCAGTGATTTTAGTTTATTGTTAATTAAAAAGTGACATGTTGTACGTATTATCCATTACTAGTTCCATCTAATATTGTGGAAGATCCTTGAGATAAGTTAGTTCCCGTTATCAGTTACATAATAGCAGATATAAACAGTTAATACTGTGCCAGTCTCATGGTTTTATTTGAGTTTCTCATGTTTCTGAGAAGGAGGGGCACGGTGGCTTAGTGGTTAGCACGTTTGCCTCACACTTCCAGGGTTGGGAGTTCAATTCCTGCCTCCGCCATGTGTGTGTGGAGTTTGCATGTTCTCCCCGTGCCTCGGGGGTTTCCTCCGGGTACTCCGGTTTCCTCCCCCAGTCCAAAGACATGCATTGTAGGTTGATTGGCGTCTCTAAATTGTAGGCACAGGCACAGGCTCCCTGTGACCCGAGAGTAGATCGGATAAGCGGTAGACAATGAATGAATGTTTCTGAGAAAACCCTGTAAAAGTCTGGAAAGCTTAAAGTTTCAACTTCATCCCTAGCTGTGAAATAAATATATCCTTTTACAGAAAAAAAAAAGTTACCAATGTTATCAGTGTTTATTAACCTAAAAACTATATGGATAACTTTTGACCAATCAGATTCAAGAATTCAAGCCTACATTAAACGCTGAACAGAACGTATTAGAAGTGGGATGTTTATATGCTATAATAGTGGCAATGTTTGCCTTATTTCACATGATATACACTATATTGCCAAAAGTTTTGGGACACCCCTCCAAATCATTGAATTCAGGTGTTGATTTTCAGGGGTTGGGCTCAGCCGCTTAGTTCCAGCGAAAGGAACTCTTAATGCTTCAGCATACCAAGACATATTGGACAATTTCATGCTCCCAACTTTGTGGGAACCTTTTTGGGATGGCCCCTTCCTGTTCCAACATGACTGCGCACCAGTGCACAAAGCAAGGTCCATAAAGACATGGATGAGCGAGTTTGGTGTGGAGGAACTTGACTGGCCTGCACAGAGTCCTGACCTCAACCCGACAGAACACCTTTGGAATGAATTAGAGCGGAGACTGAGAGCCAGGCCCATAAACACACTCCTAAACCTTGTTGAAAGCCTTCCCAGAACAGTTGAAGCTGTTATAGCTGCAAAGGGCGAGCCAACTCCATATTACATTCATGTGCATGTAAAGGCAGACATCCCAGTTTTAGCCTGGGTTATTAAGAGTTCCTTTCACTGGAACTATGGGGCCAAGCCCAACCCCTGAAAAACAATACCTGAATTCAATGATTTGGATGGGTGCCCCAAAGGTTTTGGCAATATAGTATAGATTTGAGCTTAGCGCTGAAAGAACCCTATTATATTACAGTATAAAAACAATTAAGCACATTATCATATCAAAATTAGCCAGAATTCACAGATGATTGCACCAGTCTTCTAGTAATTCATAAAGATTACCACTATGTGGCATCACTGAGCTGTAATTATGTTAGGCGGCTTGGTCTTTTTTCAGTGTGTGACCCTTGTGTTTTTCCGGTTTAATTATAAACCAAAAGAGGATTAAAAAATTAAACAGGAGTTACAATGCTGATGTTTGGTTGAGACCAGGATTGGAAAAAATACTAAGATATTATTCTTTATGATTAATAAAGAATTACAATCTTACTGGATTAATACATTTAACATATCCAGACAAAATAAATAAATAAGTAAATAAATAAAAATGTAAAAGTAAAATAATTGCTAGTTTTAGAATTATCAAAAGAAGGTAAAATGTTTGTAACTGATGATTTTAAATTCATGTCATGACTTCATGAACTTTATTTACTGAACTAAAACAGTCCAGTCTCTGTAGATTTGATCCTCATATGTAAAACTAACTACAGTTAGTAGTAGTTTCCTAATAAATTAATTATACGTAAATGATGTGAAATAAATCGAATTTGATTTGATTTACAATCATGTTAGCTACACTGCAAAAAATGACATCTTACGATGTTAAAAATATCTTCAATTCAGACAAAATCATCTTCTATTTCTAGTAAGACTGCACTAAAGCAAATATAAGATTATTAACCCTATTCCTAGGCATATTTTGCCATGTTTAAGCTTTAAATCTATTTTTCGTATTCTACTGGCAGATAACTTCTTTCTAATTTCTTTCTCAAATGAATCCAATAGTAAAAGAAATTTGAAAGATTTAAAACAGTGTGTAAACATGCATAGAAATAGGCTTAATAGTTTTATATTTGCTTTCTTGTCATTTTATAAAAAGAAATAGATCATTTTGACTAGGTTCAAGATATTTTAACATCCTAAGATGCCATTTTTTGCAGTGCATCAGAATCGATTCTAACCTAACCTTGCGCTAGAACAGAAAAATGGCCGATTTTGCTAGTCAGTTAGCAAAAATTATTGACACTCAACATGCTTTTTAACATCAGCTCGAGTTCGTGGTGTATATGAGTCTTTGCTTCCTTCTGCATACTGAAACGTTTTACGGGGGTAGGGTCAGACCGCTCGTCTTCAATTTCCACACCGCAGTCTGGTGGCTTATCCATGTTTTCTATATTGATAAACCTGACTGGATGCTCAGTGGAGCACATTTGATTGATAGTTAACATAAATCACTGGCTGGATGACAGAAGAAGTGATGTTTGAGATTTCCAAGAGCCTGAATAAAAATAAAATAGTAAACCTTTTTTTTTTTTTCCCCTGGAAATGCAATTCACTAAGAGTACAAGTATATAATTTCAATAATGAGAATAATATATACCACAGTAATACTTGCTAAGTATAGTAAAGCAACAAAGTACAATTATGAAGTAAAATTACAGACTGAACACAAGCAGTCAGTTTAATGGGGTAGAAAGAATCACTGGGATACATTGAAAGAACGAGAGGTTTAGTGATCCAGCATATTTTCCGTGGTTTTCCACCACAGCCGGAGTTTCTATCGATTGCCATTTGACCTGCTCTGACTCAGCAATCCCTCAACACACACACACAATGACACTGAAATACACAATACAGCAGAAAACACTGCGCAAGCATTTGCAACATCGATCCAGGTTTGCTGATGAAATGAAAAAGAAGACTAAAGAACCTTTTTCTATTATTTTAACCATTTAAGCGTTAACTAATCACGGCCACTCTGCTGTGTTCAAGCCAGCTGTTAAACTGTATTTAGAAGCCCACACACACACACACACCAGAGGCAATGAAGTCACATCATCCATTACATTCAAAACAGGACTTAATGACTTGTTAGCTGTGATCTAATGCAGTGTGCGCTGTTTTTAATGAGCTTGAATTTTCCATTACATACCCGGTTCTTTAGTGAAAAATCACTGAGATATGACTAGTATTAATTTAGAAGTTGTGTAGCACATGGGATTTGCTTAATACAACCTAAAAACCTAGTTAAAGAATAGTTGTATAATGTGAATAATATGGGTTCGAGAAATAGCATCGCTTCATGTTCATCCAAAAAGCGGATTCGTATTGTAGCAAGCAAGTGACTCATCAAAAACGTGTTTTAATTATATTACACTATATCAGATACACTGATCAGGCATAACATTATGACCACCTGCCTAATATTGTGTTGGTCCCCCTTTTGCTGCCAAAACAGCCCTGACCCGTCATGCACTGTGTATTCTGACACCTTTCTATCAGAACCAGCATTAACTTCTTCAGCAATTTGAACAACAGTAGCTCTTCTGTTGACTCGGATCACACTGGCCAGCCTTCGCAGTGGCTCACCACTGTTCCTTCCTTGGCTCACTTTTGATAGATACTGACCACTGCAGACCGGGAACACCCCACAAGAGCTGCAGTTTTGGAGATGCTCTGATCCAGTGGTCTAACCATCACAATTTGGCCCTTCGTCAAACTCGCTCAAATCCTTACTCTTGCCCATTTTTCCTGCTTCTATCACATCAACTTTGAGGACAAAATGTTCACTTGCTGCCTAATATATCCCACCCACTAACAGGTGCCATGATGAGGAGATAATCAGTGTTATTCACTTCACCTCTCACTGCTCATAATGTTATGGCTGATCAGTATATCTGACAATATTTTATTAAACCGAACATTCGACTTAACGAGTCCTTACTGTCAACAATTCATGTGTGTTCATGATCAGAGCAAGCTTATTATTTATTAATACTTTTTCACAATCTAGCATTATATCAATCCTCTGTATACTAACAGCACTTTTGCTTAGTGCTGTGCATATCCTAAACAGAGTAAAATAATGTCTTTATGTGGACTCCATCAGAGTTTGGAAAAATATCAAAGAAATGCTGACCTGCTCTATTCGCATGATCCAATCTGTTTAACAGCCTACAGTAGCTTTTATATTTATTACATTTAATTATGCAGTTTGTAACTTCTAGACATGTAGAAGCACATAAATATTAAATATCTACATTAGAAACCTTTTTTAAAATTAGAATAATTCAATAATTTATATAAATAATTATATAAATAAAGAATAATTATTCATTTCAGGCTTACATTTTTCTGGCCCTGAAATTAGCTCCGCCTTCAATTCGATACCTAGCTGCTCTTTTCCTTAAAATATTTGCAGCCTCAGCAAAGAGACTGGTGTCAGTTGGAGGGAAGGGATAAGTGTTGCAACAAATCGCTCCTTTAATGCTTCTAATCTTTAATTTAGAGTTAATTATTTGAAACATGACAATGAAACACTTCAAGGCAAGTGATTACCACTGCATCTGTAATCATATAAGTACATGCACAGGCCTGTGTAAAAACACACTTAAATGGAAATTTGGCTTTAGGCTTCAGTGTGAATAAGACCGCACAGCAACGCCCAGCTGGACAAAAGGCCTAACGTCACGCGAACTGACACATTAATCACATGTGATTGTGTTACATTCACATGCTCCAACAGTGAGCTTAACCATGTTTGCCTACATCATCAGCACGTCAGCGTCTGGGATCAAAAGGGTGTAATCAGATACTCGTGGCATTTCTTTCCTGTGAAAATGCTTGAGCATGAGCCTAAAGCTGAAACACTCAAGCTGAAATTGAGTTAGTGTCAGCTTTGTTGTTTTCCACCCCTTCCTCCACTCCTCTCCCTCTGTTTATCCCTGGCTGCTAAGAGAAAGTCTAACCAACGACCCATATTACAGAAGAAACCCAGTCTGTCTGTCCACACTTTCCCCACTTTTCATCCTTCCCCATCCATTTGCAACTAATGTAACTCTCCATATTGCTTTCAGTAAACTTATTACTTGGAGTGATATATTGTAACATCACATTTAATAGCTAGACTGGATTAGGGAAAATGAGGGAGTGCAGCAGTGATCCAGTACATAACATGCTTTACTCAACAAACAATGACTATTTAATCAGGTCTCAGACTCCTCAACACTGCACTGACACACACACACTCAACTATACATCTTTGCATTCAGTCAGCAATTTTTGCACATTATTTTCTACATTTTAAATGCTGCTTGAACTGTTTTTTTGACTCTATACTGGTTAGTATCCTGCTCTATACTGATCTTTATATATCTGCCTTGTAGTTTACTGTATTGTCTGTTTGTACTGTCACTCATCTTGCCCTGTTTGCACAAGGCTGCACTTTGTCAATAGGTTAATTTCCTTTTTTCTCTTTAGCCCTTAGTTCTGTGTTGTCTTACGCAGGTCTGTGTCTTTATGTAGCACCAGGGTCCTGAAGGAACGTTGTTTCATTTCCCTGTGTAGTGCATTAGGTATTTTAACATTACATTACACTTACATTATTTACTGTCCAGTGTCACCCAAATGAGGATGAGGTTCCCTACTAAGCCTGGTGCCTCTCAAAGTTTCTTCCTCATATCATCTCTAGGACTTTTTCCTCATCACTGTCGCCTCAGGCTTGCTTATTAGGGATAGATAGTAACTTTAAACTTTTTTTTCCATGTTTCCATACTTTTGTAAAGCTGCTTTGACACGATGTTCATTGTTAAAAGCGCTATACAAATAAATTGAATCGAAAATGAAATTGAATATTTGGTCGAAATGACAAAAATCTCTTTACTTGACTTGACTTGAAGTCCCTCCCCTTCCTGCTCCGAAATTTCGTAATCCGAGAGGAAATGCCCACCTTATGCCTTCAGGATTACCAGAGGTGAGAGTAGAGATCGGATTTTTCAGACATGCCTTATCAAGAATGTACAGCGTCTAATTATTAGGATTGTTAAAAATAAATGAAAGTTTGGGCTACTGCCATAGATGGATACTGACCCGCTGATCATTTAAATCTAGTTTAATATGTGTAGTCTGAGTGACAAAACCTTAAACTGTAGCCTAAGAAAAAATTGAGGAAATCACGCTTAGCCTGTGAAATTTTAGACGCCATTTAGGCAGACTGACGGTTTTTACTGTCAGGCTTGTAAACTGGCTCCTTACCTAACACCGCAGACAGATGCCATGACACGGTAATGAAGCTAACAAAAACATTTTATAGGCAGCCAAAACAGATTCTTCACTATGGTTGACATTCTCTGTTCACCTTGGCAAAAAGCGAGGTCCCCATTTCAGTGCATCAAAAGGGGGCAGGTCTTCCAAGGAGGTGCATTAGGTGACATATTGTTGAGTAATTCTTACCTGTAATATATTCATTCTTTCTTATGTGTCTTCTTAGTATTATTTGTGAGTTTATTGTATCCACGTCCTAGTCCTCTCCGATACTCCTGTGTTTCCCCTTGCTGATTAATAATGTATTCTCTTCCCGACTCGCTACTCGACTCTACATGTATAAATGTCGGCAGATTTATACGCAGTATATTGTATCAGTCCTGTTCCTGGAGTATCACCATCCTTTTGTGTATTTCCTACTGCAGCACACCCAGTTAAACCATATTCAGGCTTGATGGTTAAATCTGGCGAGCAGAGAGCAGGGAAAACACATCAAGGATCGAAAAACAATGCACAAACACTATAATCAATACAGATCTACTTACGAGGAACATAATATGCACACAGGTACACATATTTACAGACATCACCTTCATTAATTTGACTATGCAAAATTATTCTAATTTGAATGGCATGGTTTAACGTCTATTTTTGAATTTTCGTTACAATCACACGAAGCCTGCTTAAACTCTAAAAGCTAGGTTTGCATATGAAACCAGACACAATCCAGATTTGACCTCCTTTACATAAGGGTTTAGTAAAGGACATTTATGGCACAATGAGACATTGGAATGAAGTGTTTCACTCCAAGCCAGAAAGAGATTTCCAGCAAAATTTTTGTGCGTCTTTGATCAACACAACGCCACACAATGCCAAGATATTCTCAGTCATTGCTAAATTGACCAGATAGAACAATTATGTCCATTATCTTGACTTGATGTCAACAAACATTACATACATTGCTGATCTTTTAACCAGGTTTTACATGCTTACAGCGCATGAATATTTTTGACATACACCGAAAATGGCAGCACTTCAGTCGGTGTGCATTTTCTTTTGCTACCAGAGCATGACAAAACCAAACAAAGATAATGATCATAAACTCTACAGCTGAATGATTCC
Source organism: Hemibagrus guttatus (assembly GCA_033459395.1). Classification (NCBI taxonomy): domain Eukaryota; kingdom Metazoa; phylum Chordata; class Actinopteri; order Siluriformes; family Bagridae; genus Hemibagrus; species Hemibagrus guttatus. The sequence continues at coordinate 15,124,083 of JAUCMX010000020.1, forward strand.
CTGTCTAATCACCTGATCAGTGAGCTCCAATTTCCCCAAAGAGCGGACACTTCCTCGCTGGATATGTAACAGACCTCTTACATTCAAGAAAAGCTGAAGCGAAAGAAAATGAACGGATTAAACAATGTGGCGGTTTTGTGGTTCTCACGACAGAGGAATGAAAGCAAGAGGGAAAATAGAAGAAGAAAAAATGTTCAACTGTACAGTATTTGTATATACACTGTAGCCTCAGACTCCTGTTCTCAGTCTTCTGCCACACTTAAAGTACAACATGTTCTCCGTTGATGCTTTTAGGCTCACCACGGATGCCAAGAGTGATTCTTTGAGTTATCGTAGCCTCCATCTGAAAAATCTGACCATTCTCCTTGGAGTGCTCTCGTTAACACAGTGTTTCCTCCTGCAGAACTGACAGTCACTGGATGGTTTTTATTTTCCCACACCATTCTGTGCAAACTGTTTACATGAAAATCCCAAAAGATCAACAGTTTCTGCAAAGCAACCCATCTGGCGCCAAAAAAAAAAAACGACCATTAACAAAAGCTTTTGAGAAGCTCTGTATCTATCCTGGCTGATAGGACAGCTGCATGGACTTTCACATGTACAGGTCTTCCTAATAAAGAGTCTGGTGAGTGTATATTAGAAATAGAAATCAAATTAGAAACCAGTTCTGCATTTTTGTATCAGGTCACTTTAACCAGATTTGTCTGGATTAAAAATGAAAAAACCTTGTGACTTGGATATGATTTGGTCCAGTGTTATTTTGTACCATTTCATTATTGATTATGTTTGTATGAACAAGTTTTTTTTTGTAACAAAGGTGCTTGCTTAAGCCTACAGTTTTTCAGTATTATGGGAACAAGAAGAAAACTATGGTAATAACTGTAAATAATAATTACAACAGGAAACTGAGAAACTAAACCAACATGTCAGCACATGTTCATTACTTGAGTAACTGTTTATAGTATAAAGGGATGAATAGAGTGCTTCAGCTTATAAAGATCACACACACCCATTCTGTGTGTGTGTAAGTAAAAAAAAAAAAGGGGGAGTTGTACCAGCCCCAAAGCACCATTCAAATGATGTTTACAACACTTCCTTGTGACCTGGCTGACCTTCTGGTTCCACAGTCAGAAAATCACCACCACCTTTCTGTCGTTTTTTTTTTTTTTTATTTTAAAAACTTCCTATCCTGCTCCCAGCCATAAACCACTTTACACAACTTATCCTGCTGATTAGCAGATGAAGGGAACAGGAAATCTGGTGGCTGAAGTGTTCCATCTTTTCTCTATTCACATACACACCAACACAAACAAAGCATGGTAGGCTGGTAGCTTACTATAATCTTCTGTAGAACACTGATTTTGTGTGTGTGTGTGTATGTGTGTGTGTGTGTGTGTGTGTGTGTGTACACTCACCAAGTTTGGGATCGAACCTCCAGGCAGGAATGTGGTCATTCTCCTTCAAGCCACAATTGGCAGGGAGAGGAACGCTCACACTGATTGGCTCGTTGACAAGAAGCTCCGCCCCATCGCTTCCCAAAAGGTGAACGCTGATGGCAGCTACAGGGGTCAACTCAAACCTTCGGTCGCTGCCTACCAGGGACAGAAAGACAGACAGATGAGGGGCAATGAGGTAAAAATGAGTGTGTGGAGAGAAAGGAAAACCGTAAACGACAAGAGAATATAGTTTTACCTTATAGCCATTTAGATAATGGTACATCTTAAAATCATGAATCTAACTGGCAAATTAAATCCCTCAAGACCAACAGAGAGGATCAGATGGAGCAAATATGGCAGTGGAGTTACATATGAGAGCATTTAAAAATGCATGACGTACTATTACACTTTATGGCTCTACACTAGACAACAAGGAGCCTTCTATTATCATTACTATTTTTATTATTTATAAAAAACACATATCTAAAAAAGGTTGCGCCGAAAATTGCGTTCTGCTGAAACAAACAATCTGCAATCGATATGACTCCAAGCCATCAGGAGTTTCTGTATAATATATTCCAAGTAGACTTGTGTAAAATGTACAGTCCTTACGTCATCCCTCAGTGCCACTGAATCCTTAATTCTGATTGGTCAGAAGGTGATTAAGTTTCTATAACAGCATCTATGACCGAAGTTCCTCCTGCAAGGCTTGTATTAATGTGCTTGCTCTAAAGTAATATTGTTTCTACAGTAACAACGACCCAGGCACTTTCCAAATAAACACATGGTTTAAGATTTTTATTCCATTTCCTCACTTCCCACCCACTAGCTTGTTCAAACCCCTCACACAGCAGCCACCATATAGGGAGGGTTAAGACTAATGCTACATTTACACATACACTGACTCACAAGGACAAAGTGATTAGATGTATTTTTCAGTGTCCAGAGACGTGACAAAGTTGAGAAAAGTTGAACTTAATGTAAATATGGAGCGACTACAAAGACTGCAGAGAGCACAAGCTCCGCGGCAAAGAGCAAACACTGCTTCTCCGACATCTCGTATAAAATGATGCTGAATTTGATATACTAAACACTAAATCTCCCACCAGAATGTTTTATCAGAAAGAAAACAGGTTTGGAATGCTACTTGCACCACCCACTGATAAAGGTTATTACCATGGCAACCAGTAGCAGGAACGCCTCCTGACGTCTTCATAGTACAGAGACTTCTGTGTATGTGTGAAGCCAGCTAGAGCTTCTTAGTAAACTGCTGCTCATGGTGCATCATATGGCAGCTAATACATCTGCCCCTGTCTGCATACATGAGGCTCACAGATGCCCACGATGAGCTAGTGCCATTATGGGTTATGACTGACCCTGGAGCCCAAGTGCAGCATTCTTAGGTAAACACTTAAAGACTATAATCATCCGTTTATCTCCTTTTCAGTGCCCGAAATGCATGCCTGCTGTTCACCTGAGCATAAATCAGATCATAAATACCTGTTTTACCGCTGGTCATTTAAGGTAAACTGTGCTAATTGTTTATAAATACACAGGAATGAGATGAATAGACTTCTGGACAATACACATTCCTTCTAACTGGCAGCCTAGTACAAGATGGCAGTTATAGTATGAATAGACAGCAAACAGATGATGAACAAAGCTGCCTAAGTAAGCATGGTTTACAGTTGTACGAGTGATCCACTTTTTGTTTGCTATTTTTGTTTTGTTGGCCTGATTAAGAGCACAAGACATGGAAAAAGGGAACCGAGGTCGTTCTCACGAGGCCATGTCTCAGCATGATGTTCCCATGGTAACCTAGAGATGACACGAGGCTCTGCTCCTCCACTTAATCCTTCCCTGTGGGATAGCCTTCATCTTGTGTATGTGTGTAAACATTGCGTACTTAAACAGTCGCCTCGTGAGTAGAAAACAGGAAGGGTAGTAATAGGATTTTGAAATATTGTTATTAAATGAGCATGCTTGTTATAAAGGATGCTGAGATGCGTGTGCGATACCTGTGCTGTTAGAGCCGAGGCCCTGCAGGTACGGGAAGTGCTGTGTGTTCTGCCCCGAGTGGGTCACAGTGAGGAAGGCGGTCAGGTTGGTGTAGGTGGCGTTAGGAGGAAGACTCAGAGCTCGCCTCTGGAACTGAATCCACGGCTGAAGCCTCGATCCTGGACGCAAAACACACACCACTTAATCAAATATTTCCATTCAGTCTACACATCAAACATCTTCTCTAATGGGAATATTTAATTACGATGTGAAACTAGATGACACTGTGGGCCTTGAGGCACATTTCCGATATTTTGAAATGGAGATCATCTTGCTATTTTTGCTATAAAACATTTCTACGATACACAATATAAAATAAGCAGCTTTAATCATTTTGCATTAAAAAGGAGCTAATTATTAATTTATTTCATGTCTAAAAAAAATAAATATTTTTTTATAAAAAAAAAAATATTTTTTTAGAAAAAAAAAGACCACTAAAAATATTAACATTTTACATCTTAAGATTTAGAACAAAATCTATTCATCTAAATCAAACAAGATGCTTTGAGTCAGTTTGTAATTAAATGAATAAATAATTTTTGAATTTCTAAAAATATATCACAATATTTTTGATATTTCAGAAATGCATACTGTGACTTTATTCATCACAATACCGATATAAATATCATATACATTTTTCTCTCCTGTGTATGCAAGACTTGACCCATACCAGATTCTAATTTCTGGCCAATGCTGATGGGAAAAGAATCAGTAAGAAAAGTCATTACTGATGTGTGTTATGAAACACTCTATGTGGCTACACCATTTCTCTTCACACCAGCAGTAACAAAGCAAACAAAAGCTAGTTGAGCTACTTCCTTTTTTTAAACCATTTTCAGTGTAGACACACTATACATATTGTAACACATGAAGTGCATCACGTTATTAAATCTACATCCTGCTTTTTCACAAGTCTGGGAATTGATCCAGCGGGGAAAAGTTCATTCCTTGATTCCAGTCATTGAAAACTGAGTAAACGCTTTGGAGTCGACACCATCTCATGTAAACACAGCTTGCAAAACGAATTAAGCATCTGAGTGTTTTAGTTATCGAGGCAGGCAGTGGATATTTAAAATTTGACCTGACGGAGAGCACCAAGCTTAAAATGGAAGTAAGATCCTCTCTCTAAGCATTAAGGTCACGGCTCTGCTGGCCACATTGATATACAGTCGCAAAATCTTGAAGTAACTGAAGGAACATCATGCTGGGTTTGTGATTTGAAAAACAATCGCTGATCACATTCTCATGGCATGGCAGGTGTTGGATAAACATCAGTAATATCATATTACTGTAAATAGCGGCTTGTTATTTAATTAAACCTGGTTTGGATCTTTGTGGCAGTAATTTAAGTAAATGTTTGGAAATAATATTAAAGTAGAAGTTCACTTCCAGAACAAAAATCTACAAATAATTTTCTCACCCCCTTGTCATCCGAGATGTTCATGTCTTTCTTTCTTCAGTCGTAAAGAAATTATGTTTTTTGAGGAAAACCTTTCAGGATTTTTTTCTCCATATGGTGGACTTCAATTTTGCCCGAGAGTTTAAATGCAGCTTCAAAGATCTCTAAACGATCCCAGCCGAGGAAGAAGGCTCTTATCTAGCAAAACGACTGGTCATTTTCTTAGAAAAATAAAAAATTGTATACTTTTTAACCACAAAAGCTCGTCTAGTGCTAGCTCTGGGATGCACGTCCGTGACGCTATGTACTACGTAATCACATCAGAAGGTCACACGTGACGTAGGCGGAACTACAGACCCAGTGTTTACTAGTGTGGAGAAGGAGAACTGCACCGAAATTATTGCATGTGAAATGACAAAGTTATATGCACCTTTTTGTTAGTAAAGAGCGTTTGACTTATTTGCTCTTCCTTGGTCTTTGCACGTTCGCGTTGTAAACACTGGGTCTGTAGTTCCGGCTACGTCTCGTGTCACCTTCCGATGCGATTGCATAGTATAGCATCCCAGAGCTAGTGCTAGATGAGCTTCTGTGGTTAAAAAGTATACAATTTTTTATTTTTCTGAGAAAATGACCGATCCTTTCGCTAGATAAGAGCCTTCTTCCTCGGCTGGGATCGTTTAGAGATCTTTGAAGCTGCATTTAAATCGTATTTTGAAGTTCAAACTCGTGGGCACCATTGAAGTCCACTATATGGAGAAAAAATCCTGAAATGTTTCCCTCAAAAAACATCATTTCTTTACGACTGAAGAAAGAAAGAGACGAACATCTTGGATAATGAGGGGATGAGTAAATTATTTTAGATTTTTGTTCTGGAAGTGAACTTCTCCTTTAAGTATGTTATTTAGTACATTAGAACATTAAAAGAATCATAAAATACTTGTTTAATACAATTTATGATTATGGCTGCAGCTATCAGTCAGGTTTTTTTTCATTATTATTAGTCTATACAAATTAAAATAAATCAACAGTCTTCTAGAAGAATTAATTTAGAATCACAAGCATTACAGATTCTTACTGTGGTAAACCCATTCATGTCTTTTATACACAAAAAAGATGAACATTGATGATGCAAGGAATCAAAGAAAGCTGTTCTCAGAGTGGGAGGGACATTACTCTTACTCTCCTGTCAATCACAGTGACACTAGACAGGAAAGCACTGGGGCGGGTAAAAGACAAATGGTTCAGCTTGTGTTATCATAGCTGATTTAGCTCATTTGTGGTGTAGGGAAGAGTAGTGTATCTATTCTCTCTCTCGTCTCTCTCTTTCAGTGTCTTTATCTCTTCCTCTCTAAAGTGAGCAGGTCAGTAAATCACGAAGCTTTGGTCCTCCTGTACGGCTGTGGAGAGTGATGATGTCATCGAGTTTCCATTGCAGGGAGTCTGCATTCCACAGACATGACAGCAAGTCGGAGCCACACCACCCCACACCACACCACAATTCAACTGTGCAGCACAACACAAGCAGGTGCTCTCACACACACAAACACACACACCATTTCGTTCTTTCCATCATTGCATGCATTTGGAGCTGAAGTACACTGATGAACAGATTAGAGATCCTTAAAGTGCCTTACACACACTAGTCATGCAAACACACACACACACACACACACACACACACACACCATCTGCCATTAGTCATGCCATATTCAGCTCATCTAGCTGTCTGTCAAAGCTCCCCAAGGAGCACTTCCTTCGTTTCCCCCCTCTCTCGTTTAGTGTTTATTCTCCCGCTCCTCCCCTCCTCCTTTCCCTTCTTTTTCTTTAGCATTTCCCTGGGATGCTCTCAGGGTCACTCCCTTACTTACACACACACACACACACACACACACAGCTTCATCAAGCAGCATAGCAAGATTCTGTATTAGAGAATGCTGGCAGGCAGGTGAATGAATATGTGTAAATGTGAAAGTTTGTATATATGTGTACACTTATATGTGTGTGTGTGTGTGTGTGGAACAAGAAGGGAGGTGCCTCTTACTGTGCCAGAATACTGCAGCAGATGGAGTAAGTCTCTCATAGTTTTGTGTTTGTGTGTGTGTGTGTGTGTGTGTGTGTGTGTGTGTGTGTGTGTGTGTGTGTGTGTGAGAGAGAGAGAGAGAGAGAGAGAGAGAGAGAGAGAGAGAGAGAGAGAGAGAGAGAGAGAGAAAGTGTGTGCGTAACATTATTGTTCCCTTATGTATAGTTACAGGCAACAGTTCCACCCTGTGAAGTGTGCGTGAGTGAGTGTGTGTGTGTGCGTGCGTGTGTGCATGCTTTGAGGGAAAGGGCTTAGGTGAAGCTGAGTGAACTACACTAGTGCCCCGTAAGGCACATCAAACTCTCTGTACACACACACACACACACACACACACACAAAAAAAAACCCCCCAGCCTCTAATTAGCATGAAAGCCACATAAAACCAGAAACAAATTTTAGCACTAGGTAAGCAATTTAAATAAAGACATCACTTATTGCTCTCTCTCTCTCTCTCGTTTTCTCTCGCTCTGTCTCACACACACGCCTTTAAGACGAAAGGAAAGGCGGTCCTACCCGAATGGCCTGCTATAGCCACGCCCCCCGATCTCTTCTCTATCAGTGGCAGCTTTTATAAGGCTCTCCTGCTCCCTTGAGAAGCATGTGTGTGTTTGAGTGTGTGTGTGTTTATGTGACTGAGCCACAGATTAAGCCCACTGTAGCCACAGATTCCTGTTGTTGGTTAAGAACTTGATGTGGTCTTTTACTGCTGCTGTAGCCCATTGACATATTGTGCATCCTGAGATGCTTTTCTGCTCACCACGATTGTAAACAGTGGTGATGTTCGACAAAACAAAAGCATATTCGATTTTACTTTAAATGCAAGAGAGAAGGTTTAATTAGGTAGAGTCCCTCTCTCTCTCACACACAGACCTCTTACCTTGGTATCCAGAGACGATTTGAACCTCGTCGTCATACACATTAAGTAGCAGCTCTCTCAGGAAGCAGATCCAGACTCAGCGATGAGAAGACTAGAGCGTTCATGTTCACACACACACACACACACACACACACACACACACACACACACCACACAGTCATGTTTGTCATTACATGTTCAGGTTCATCCCTTCCTTCTGCACACTGACACACACACACACATACACACACACACTCATACACACACACACACACACACACACGACACACACACACACACTCTCCCCTGTGGTCATGTTCACCCCCAAATATATTCGAGATGTAGAGCTGAATAAAACCTCCACAGTATGTTATGTTACAGGAAATGAATCAGTGAAAGAGTGATGTGATAAAGTTCATTCTATAAATATAACTGTATGTCCTGATGTGTTTTATTCCTCTCATACCACGGAGAATTGCCAACACTTACAATGTTTTATTTAAATATATAAAAATTGTGATTTTATTTAATAGAGTTCACAAGATTTGAAGCTGATAAGATTCCCTGTAGCCATTCCCCACCATCTCCCTCCCGCCCTCCCTTTATTCCCCTTCTTCCTGATTCTCTCCAGGGAGTCGACTCAGGTGGTCCATTAGCCTTCACGTCTATTACTGAAAAAAGACTCTGAGCAGCTAATTTCACTAACGAGATCGGAGTGAAAGAAGGAACAAGAAGGAAAACGTTCAATCCAAGTGAGTTCCATATCGTACCAGGCAGCCTGGCTGGTCTCCAAGGGGCGGAGTTAGGGACATAGCCTCGCTTGGTAGCTGTGATGACCAGCAGATCGCCCAGGCGATACGGGAACCGGATGAAGATGTTGCCGTCGCTGCCGGAGGTCTCCCTGGCGACAGGGGTGTAATTGGCGAAGACCTCTACGGTGGCATCGGAGAGCGGCTGGTGAGTGCTAGCGTCACTCAGGTGGACCTTCAGTGCCACTTCTGCACAAGAAAACAGAAATGATGTTATAGCTCTACATGGCAACTCAAACCATTGCACTGGGAATATGATACAGGACACTTTTTGAGATTCGTTCAAGTGTTGCAGTCTGGAGTCTAGCGACGGAAATTTTTCCTCAATATAATTAAACTATAAAAGCCTATAAAACTCACTGTGATAGAGGGTTTTCCCCCATTAAAAAAATAGGTTCTAAGTGTGGGGTTAAGCAAGAAAATGTAAGACACAATGGCAGCAAAACTATAAGAATATTTCTGACATGAACTCGAATCAAATTATTTTATTGCCAATATTCCAACATTGCAAAACAACTCAAAACAATAACTTAATTATTTTATGGAATAAAAGGATAAAAGCACTCTATATATTTTCCAACATGACTCCATAGATTTGTTTGAGCTTTATTAACAAAATCTAAATAGCAAAATACATACTGTTCATAATAACAATGTCATAATGTACTGTAATAATATATTTGTCATGTCAATCTCCCCAACACAGCCTGTAATTTCAACCAAAAATCAAGTGATAAATTCCCAAACAGCACAAATGACTTTCTTCTGCATCAAAACTCCAAATCCTGTTGAGCTTATTCGTATTTAATAATAAACTGGAATCTAAGCAGCATCCAGCTACCTTTTCGGTCATCACTTCACATCATCCATGAAGCCTTGATAAGGCATTTTAGTTTCTTACAATCACACTGAAGATCCATGTCACATGTGACTAAATATTTCTTCCTTTTCCGGTATTTCGATCCATTAAAAACCTTGAAAATTTTTTTTTTATCGCATATAAAGCGCTTCTCTCTTCAAGCTACTGGGAAACGAAAACAAAACAATCCACCGGATTCTTCACGTTTTCTTCATTTCTCGAGTGGCCACTGATGAAAAAGCACCAATGACCAAAGAGATAACCCCGTCCATTTCCTGTTTATTAGCCAATAGCAACATGCAGTGAGAACAATGGGCCGCTTTTCCTTCCTCTAGGAAACCCTGAGTTTGTTTTGGAAGCGAAGCTGAAAGCACACTTCCTGTGAAACCCTGAGCTTCTTGTAAAGTTGGACTGGTTTCTGAAAAACATGGAAAAGTTTTCGAATAAGCTGCAGGTCTGCGGAAAAAGTGTACTCGAGAGGGTTATGGCGTGTTTTTAAACTGGACGTGATGTTCTTCAAGCAGCCAGGACGACAATAAACATGGTGAAAACAGTGAAAGGAGTGTGTGTGTGTGTGTGGTACTTGTTGCACAGGCTTCAAACCAAAGTTTTATTTTACATTTACGGCATTTGGCAGACGCCCTTATCCAGAGCGACTTACATTTTTATCTAATTTTATACAACTGAGCAACTGAGGGTTAAGTGCCTTTTGATCAGTAGCCCAACACCTTAAGCAGTAAGCTACCACATCCCCGACCATCCCTACTAGGTAGATTATTTATTATCTATTTAGTTTCTATTTATTTATTATCTAGTAGGGATGACAACCTAGACCAGGGATCCTCAAAACCTGGCCCACAAGATCCACTTTCCTGCAGAGTTTAGCTCTAACCTTAATCAAACACACCTGAGAAGGCTAATCAGAGTTGAGGCTCATTAGAAAAGCACAGGTAGAGGAATTTGATCAGGGTTGGAACTAAACTCCGCAGTGCATTGGCCCTCCAGGGCAAGATTTGAGGAACCCTGACCTAGGCTAAATACATGAGTATCGTGATACAGTGGTATTAAATCACTGGGGGGGGGGGGGGGGGGGGGGGGGGTTGGTGGACAAAGGAAATGTTTTTAATTCAATCTTTGCATAAAGGTCATTGCAGTATTTTTGAATGAGTTTTCCATAAAATCTTTTCCATCATTTCCATTTTTTATCATATTGACAGCTGAAAGAGAGAAGAGAACGGTGATTTGTAGAGCAAAAAAAAAAAAAGAACTAGCGTGGCACTGTGCGGTGCTGCTTAGCCTGAAATAGACGTTGTTTGCTCTAGCCATGGTCATTAATGCCATGTTTGTTTGCGACTTTAAAGAGCCATTGTGTATGATAAATTTAGAAACGTGCTAAAGCAGAGGTAGCAAAGTTACGTATTTGTAGCCGCGGATTACGCAGACAAAGGGTTTTCAGCGCAGTCCACATTCCCTCTACAGAGAAACGGAGGCTGATGTTGTAGGATTTAGTGAGACTCCAGACAGAGAAGATGCTACAAATGTTCACAAAAGGGACACAAATGAGATGAGAAACACTGAAAGGAAGGAATTTGATTGAGTAAAATAAAGAAATGGAGTAGATGAAGTAGTCTGAAAAAGAGGTAACTGTACCGCTCATGTACTGCTTCTAGTGTACTAAACTTCTAGTGTTACTGTTACACCATAACAACCCTACTACCTAGCAGCAGACATGTTATTTTATTCACTATTAAAACAGATCAGTCACTATTTTACTTTTAAATCACCAAAAGCATAGCTTTTGAAATCTTCTGCTGTATGTGTACTGTTGAGAGGTTGAAAAAAGGTGGATCTGGCAACACAGCACTGCAGTGTCACTAATCAGATCTCTCCAGTGGCCTGTTGTTGCAACAATAAGAGTCAGCGTTTACTCAGTGTGTGTGTGTGTGTGTGTGTGTGTGTGTTGGCTACTAATGCTTAAACTAATATATTTGTGTATATTTATGTATATATGTATTTGGTATATATTGTATACAAACTGTAGTAACAACTCATTCACAGGAAGTTAAATTTGAACTTAAATTATGAATCATTCTTCTTCTTTCGGCTTCTCCCTTCAGGGGTCGCCACAGCAAATCATCTCTCTCCACCTATCCCTATCTTCTGCATCCTCAACCCTTGCACCCACTAGCTTCATATCCTCATTAATTCCATCCATATACCTCCTCTTTGGCCTTCCTCTTTGCCTCCTGCCTGGCAGCTTCATGTCCAACATTCTCCTACCAATATACTCACTCTCCCTCCTCTGAACATGTCCAAACCATCTTAATCTGGCCTCCCTAACTTTGTCCCCCAAACGTCCAACATGAGCTGTCCCTCTGATGTACTCGTTCCTAATCCTGTCCAATCTTGTCACTCCCAAAGAGAACCTCAACATCTTCAGCTCTGCTACCTCTAGCTCTGACTCCTGTCTCTTCCTCAGTGACACTGTCTCTAAACCATACAGCATGGCCGGTCTCACCACTGTCCTGTACACCTTCCCCTTGATTCTCGCTGATATTTTCCTATCACACAGAACTCCCGACACCTTTCTCCACCCATTCCAACCTGCCTGCACTCGCTTCTTTACCTCTTTCCCACACTCTCCATTACTCTGGACTGCTGACCCCAAGTACTTAAACTCCTGTACCTTCTTCACCTCTTCACCCTGTAACCTTACTGTTCCACTTCCCTCCCTTTCATTCACACACATGTACTCAGTCTTACTATGACTGACTTTCATTCCTCTTCTCTCCAGCGCAAACCTACACCTCTCCAGGTTTTCCTCCACCTGCTCCCTGCTCTCACTACAGATCACAATGTCATCTGCAAACATCATTGTCCAAGGAGACTCCTGTCTGACCTCCTCTGACAACTGGTCCATCACCATAGCAAACAGGAAGGGGCTCAGAGCCGATCCCTGATGCAGTCCCAGCTCCACATTGAACTCCTCTGTCTGACCTACAGCACACCTCACCACTGTCCTGCTCCTCTCATACATGTCCTGCACCACTCTGACATACTTCTCTGCTACTCTTGACTTCCTCATACAGTACTACAGCTCTTCTCTTGGCACCCTGTCATACGCTTTCTCCAAGTCTACAAACACACAGTGCAACTCCCTCTGACCATCCCTATACTTCTCCATCAAAATCCTCAGAGCAAAAATTGCATCTGTTGTGCTCTTTCTGGGCATGAAGCCATACTGCTGCTCACAAATTTCCACTACCTTCCTTAACCTAGCTTCCACTACTCTTTCCCATACCTTCATTGTATGGCTCATCAACTTTATCCCCCTATAGTTGCTGCAACTCTGCACGTCACCCTTATTCTTAAAGATCGGCACTAACACACTTCTTCTCCATTCCTCAGGCATCCTCTCACTCTCTAAAACCCTGTTGAACAAACTACTTAAAAATTCCACTGCTGCCTCTCCTAGACACTTCCAGACCTCCACCGGAATGTCATCAGGACCAACTGCCTTCCCACTTTTCATCCTCTTCAAAGCCTTCCTGACTTCATCCTTTCTAATCTTATCTACTTTCTGTTCCACAGAGTTCATCCCTTCTACTCTTTTTTCCCTCTCATTTTCCTCATTCATAGGTCCTCAAAGTATTCCTTCCATCTCCTCTGTACACTCTCCTCACTTGTGAGCACCCTTCCATCTCTATCCTTAATAACTCTAACTTGCTACACATCCTTCCCATCTCGATCCCTCTGCCTAGCTAACCTGTACAAGTCCTTCTCTCCTTCTCTAGTGTCTAACCTAGTGTACAACTCGTCATATGCCTTCTGCTTGGCCTTAGACACCTCCCTCTTCACTCTGCGCTGTAACTCCTTGTATTCCTGTCTATTCTCTTCAGTCCTGTCCATGTCCCACTTCTTCTTGGCTAACCTCTTCCTCTGGATACTATCCTGAACTTCCTCATTCCACCACCAAGTCTCCTTATCTTCTTTCCTCCTTCCAGATGACACACCCAGCACCTTTCTCCCTGTCTCCCTGATCACTTCTGCTGTAGTTTCCCAGTCATCTGGCAGCACTACCTGACCACCCAGAGCCTGTCTCAACTTCTGTCTAAATTCCTCACAACATTCCTCCTTTTTCAGCTTCCACCACTTGGTTTTCTTCTCTATCTCTGACCTCTTCTTCTTACAGACCATCAGAGTCATCCTACACACCACCATCCTATGCTGTCTGGCTACACTCTCTCCCACTACCACTTTACAGTCACTAATCTCTTTCAGATTGCCTCTTCTACATAGGATGTAGTCTACCTGTGTGCTCCTAACTCCACTCTTGTAAGTCACTCTATGCTCCTCCCTCTTCTGAAAATAAGTGTTAACCACACCCATGTCCATCCTCTTAGCAAAGTCCACTACCATCTGTCCTTCAAGGTTCCTTTCCTTAACTCCAAACTTGCCCATCACCTCCTCATCACCTGTGTTTCCCTCACCCACATGTCCATTAAAATCCGCTCCTATCACCACTCTCTCACCCGTGGGAATACTCTCCATCACCTCATCTAATTCACTCCAGAATCTCTCTTTCTCCTCCAACTCACAACCTACCTGTGGGGCATAACCACTAACAACATTCAACATCACCCCTTCAATCTCTAACTTCAGACTCATCACCCTGTCTGACACTCTCTTCACCTCCAGAACATTCCTCACAAACTCCTCCTTCAGGACCACACCTACCCCATTTCTCTTACTATCCACACCATAATAAAACAGCTTGAATCCTGCTCCTATACTACGAGCCTTGCTACCCTTCCACCTGGTCTCCTGTACACACAGTATATCCACCTTCCCTCTCTCCATCATATCAGCCAGCTCTCTACCTTTCCCTGTCATAGTACCAACATTCAGAGTTCATATTCTCAGTCCTACACTCTTACCTTTCCTCTTCTCTCTCTGTCTGTGCACTCTCCTCCCTCCTCTACTTCTTCGACCAACAGTAGCCCAATTTCCACCGGCGCCCTGTAGGTCAACGGCGCCGATGGCGGTCGTTGTTAACCCGGGCCTCGACCGATCCGGTATGAAATTCGTACTGATGATTCGCATGGTTAAATTTGGCAATGTTTTACGCCGGATGCCCTTCCTGATGCAACCCTCTCTATTTATCCGGGCTTGGGACCGGCACAGAAGTCACTGGACTGTGACCCCCATGGCTAGATTTAAATTATGAATCATAATAAATGTATTTCAAAAAGTACTTCATAATTTCACAAAAAAACATCTAACTGTACATTTTCGTTTACGTAGCTTGTAAGACATATATTTAACACATGTGAAAGGAGTCTCCAGCGCCAACGTTTTGTAACAGTCGGGACGTTTTCCGCCATGGGAGAGTCTTCGGATCAGATGACTTTGTGCTTTCCAGTTTCTCAGTAACATGACACAATGCATTTTTGTTTTATTAACATCAAGAGAGAAAGATACCAGGAAATTTTTCACACTCACAACTGTAACCACACAGAGAACAGATAAAAAGTAGAACAAAGCTTCATTTTGGGCAAACTGGCATTGTGTAAGAGGAATAAAACACCCTGTAACATGTTAAAACATTCCCCTGACAGCACACCATGAAGTGATTTATTCCTTAACATTTTTATATGTTTTCCTCTAACACTTTCGGTTCACTACATGCACCACTGTAGTATAAAGACATGAAAGGACAAGATATAATGTAAAGAAGCCTTAAACAAACTACAGGGACTCTATTAAACCCACATTTGTTTATATATAAACTGCTATCACTTTACTACTGTGAACAACCAGTTGTGCAACACACACCTGACCCGACATGCACCTGTGTTCTTTTGCTGGCGCAGGTGCAGGACAGGTGGATCATTGTTTCTGCTGTGTTTACTTAACAATGAGTGCTTTTCTCAGAAGAACACCATACGCTCCAAGTCTGCCCTGCACTAAAATAGCCCAGTAATGCAGACGCACACACTGTTTTTTGATGCGTCAGGGCTGAGCGGCGATCTGCAAACAGACATTAAAGCTGCCAGACACCATCGATCATCTCCTGCTCTGTCTCTCTGTCTCTATCTGTAATGCACAGTACAGCACCTCATCTGTTCATCCAGAGTCAAGATCAGAGTAGAGATAACTTGTCTGTCTCATCACGGTCAGTGACTGTAAAGATGATTTAAAAAAAATAAATTAAATAAAATCATAATCTAAGCCTTTTATTATGGACAGGGACACAGTTACAGAGTGTGAAGTAGATACAAGGACAGAAATTAGCAAACCAAGTGATAAATAATATCAAATCTTTTATATTCAGTTTTATAATGGATGGATGGATGATAAAGCTGTATTATTGGACGGATGGATGGATTAATGATCAAACTGGATGGATGGATGAATGCATGGATGGATGGATTGGTAAAAGATAAAACTGTATGAATAAAGCTGTATAGATGGAAGGATAACTGGATGGATGGATGGCAAAGCTGTATTATTGGATGGATGGATGGATGGATGATAAAGCTGTATTATTGGATGGATGGATGGATGGATGATAAAGCTGTATTATTGGATGGATGGATGGATGGATGGATGGATGGATAAATGATAAAACGAAGAATAAAGCTGTATAGATGGATGATAAAGCTGTATGGATGGAATGGTGGATGGATGGATGGATGATAAAAGCTGTATTACTGGATGGATGGATGATAAAGCTGTATTATTGGATGGATGGATGGATGGATGATAAAGCTGTATTATTGGATGGATGGATGGATGGATGGATGGATAAATGATAAAACGAAGAATAAAGCTGTATAGATGGATGATAAAGCTGTATGGATGGAATGGTGGATGGATGGATGGATGATAAAGCTGTATTACTGGATGGATGGATGATAAAGCTGTATTATTGGATGGATGGATGGATGGATGGATGATAAAGCTGTATTATTGGATGGATGGATGGATGGATGGATGGAAAAATGATAAAACTGGAAGAATAAAGCTGTATAGATTTATGATAAAGCTGTATGGATGGAATGGTGGATGGGTTATAATCAAAGTGGACGGATCGATAAATGATAAAGCTGGATGAATAAAGCTGTATAGATGGAAGGGTGAATAATTGGATGGATGGATGAATAGATGTGAAGTAGCTACTTGGACAAACAATTAGCAAACCTTCCTCCATAACAAATATTATATCATTTACATTCAGTTTTATAAAAAATGATCAAATTGGATGGATTGATGGATGGATGGATGGATGGATGGATGGATAAATAATTAATAATAAAGCTGTATGGATGGAAGGGTGGATGCATGGCTGGACATATAAATGATAAACATGCATAGATGGTTGGGTCTATAAATGCTAAAAGTGGATAGCTGGATGAGTGCAGAAATGCTAAACGTGGATGGATAGATGTCATGATAAAAAGCTATTCTCTGTAACATTGCATTGCAGCTGGAAGGGGGATTTAAATGGTAAACCCTTTCAGTTAACCCTTTCTGTACTCTAAGGTCAGCCTTGGTAAACAGTTCTGAGGAGAGCGTTCAGATAAAGAGCAATCCAAAAGACCATGCAAAACACAAAAACTATGTACTATTCATGGTGTATCATGGCCTGGTTAGGCATACCAGGATAGATCCCTGAAGCCAGTACTGGTGGTGGTGTCCATATGGAAGCACCTGGTGACCAGGTCAACTATATAATCAAAGTTAAGCTCAACCCACAACAGGGATATGGAGCAGGATGATGGTTGGGGGCATCTTAGGACCATCTGTGGAGCATCTTAGATAGACTAGAACTTGAAATGGAAATCTGAGTGTGAGAAAATGGACCACTGCTCACTGGGAAATTTGGCAAGTGCCAAATGTAAAGGACATGGCCTCTGATACCAAACCTCTTGATCTTTATCCGACTCGGGAGTTCCCAGAGGAGTTATGCCACAGGCGGGTGTGGGAATACTCACCACTCCCAAGCTGAGGGCCTCGCAGTTGGAGTTTTTCCCAGTGGACAAGAGGATTGCCTGTATGAGGTTTCATGTCTCAGGGAGGAACACAGAGTGTTGTTTGTGCATCAACTAAAGCAGCATTTCAGAGTATTCAGGCTTCTTGGAGAAGGTGAGGTAGATGTCCCAGGGCACTGATTTCAGGGCATTATACTCCACAGATGAGCAAGGTATGCAAACAAAGTGAAAAATATACATAAACAAATAACAAAAAAATAAAGATAAGGAGTTACTCCCAAACTTGAAATCGTCATTGAAAGCAATTTTAATTGCCCATAACCATCTCATTTACAAGATCCTAAATTTTTATCTTGACAAAAATAAAAACGGACAAGAATTATCACAACAGATAAGAATGTGTAATCTAGCATACATTTCCTTTATCTTACACAACACTGGGGACCTTATTTTAGACCTTACAAAACTGTTTTGCTTCATCAAGACTTCTGGGATTTCTTTCTATTACAGTTGAATTGACATCAAAACTGATTTATAAATTATTTACTTGTGTGTTTAAGTTCCTCTCCGTTCCAGTTTATGTACTGCTACCCTGATTTTCTCCTGCAAAATGCAGCCACAAACCATGATGCTCCCACCACCATGCTTCACAGCTGCTGAGATGCTGTACCTTTCCTCCAAACCAAACACTGTGCATTTCTACATTCTGCTACTGTACATTTCCTATCGGGATGAATAAAGTATCTATCTATCTGTCTATATATCTATTCATTCATTGTCTACCGCTTATCCGATCTACTCTCGAGTCACGGGGAGCCTGTGCTCATTCACTCACGCAATCACACACTACGGACAATTTAGAGATGCCAATCAACCTACAATGCATGTCTTTGGACCGGGGGAGGAAACCGGAGTACCTGGAGGAAACCCCCGAGGCACGGGGAGAACATGCAAACTCCACACACACGGCTGAGGCATGAATCGAACCCCCAACCCTGGAGGTGTGTGGCAAACGTGCTAACCACCAAGCCACCGTGTTCCCCATATCCATCTGTCTCTGTCTGTCTGTCTATCTATCTAAACATCGACACCTCAGCAACTGACAGGCAGGAAAAAATAAACCTGGCTACGAATAACTTACAACAATAACAGTTCAAGGTTTACTGTTAGCTATAATTAAAAAGTGGCTCTTTTAAAAAAAAAAAAAAAATCAGCACATAAAATTAAACGTTCAGACTCATAAACAGACCTCAGCCTCTCTCAGCACAGCATGGCATGTCTGGAAAGCAAACATTCCTAATAAAATGCGAGCAGTTAATGTGGAAAATACGGTGAGATGCAGGTGGGAGAGATGATATTAACTTCAGCATTCTGCAAAAGCAATTTAATCCTAGATGGAAAAGAATTAATTCTGCTGACTAGCAGCCAGTCTATTCAGTTTAATTAGTGCTCCACAATAAATAATAAATCATTGCGATTTAAATAGGATATTGAAATATTTACAAAGAGTGTCATTAATCTAAACATTATGAATAATAATTTTCGAAACAGGATGAAGTGACGGGATTTTGTGAAAATTCTCAGATGTTATAAGTGTGGAAAGTTGGATACTTTTTGACCTTTTGCACGCCGACATCACAGTCTGCTACATGTAATAAAAGGGACTGAGCTTCCCAAGAGTACCAAGGTTACATTTTTGCTGAAAAAATCACTGCCAGACAATTGTCCTTCATCACACACGCAGCCTAAAAACAAACAGCTTCACTTTTTTGGGGTTAAAATCAGAGGTTTTTCCTGAGAAGGTTTGGCCGAGTTTGAGGACAGACATTTTGTCATTTCTTTTTAACTAAAGTTAGTGTTCGATTTTAGACGTTACGACTCTAAGAAACAATAGGTACTACATACTAAAGGACGGAGTGAGTGTACAGTGTATAGTGCACAGTATGTTATCTGAGGTACAAATTATAGTTCTCAGATTATATATACACTTTTGAACAAAGCAAAAATCTGTTCTTTGGATCCTACATCTTTCCATTTATCTGAAAAAGCATAAAAGTGTAGTTTTCAGGTGTTGGCCATTTTGCCATAGTGGAGATTATCTGATATCTGTTCTCTTTGGGAGTGACAAGGTTGGACAGGATTAGGAACGAGTACATCAGAGGAACAGCTCATGTTGGACGTTTGGGGGACAAAGTTAGGGAGGCCAGATTAAGATGGTTTGGACATGTTCAGAGGAGGGAGAGTGAGTATATTGGTAGGAGAATGTTGGACATGGAGCTGCCAGGCAGGAGGCAAAGAGGAAGGCCAAAGAGGAGGTATACAGATGGAATAAATGAGAATATGAAGCTAGTGGGTGCAAGTGTTGAGGATGCAGAAGATAGGGATAGGTGGAGAGAGATGATTCGCTGTGGCGACCCCTGAAGGGAAAAGCCGGAAGAAGAAGAAGAAGAAGAAGAAGAAGAAGAAGAAGAAGATTATCTGATATATTCTCGGGTCATCGGGCATCATGGCAGGATACACCCTGGACGGAGTGCCAACCCATAGCAGGGCACACACACACATTCACTCACGCAATCACACACACTATGAACAATTTAGAGATGCCAATCAACCTACAATGCATGTCTTTGGACCGGGGGAGGAAACCGGAGTACCCGGAGGAAACCCCCAAGGCACGGGGAGAACATGCAAACTCCACACACACACGGCGGAGGTGGGAATCAAACCCCCAACCCTGGAGGTGTGAGGCAAACGTTCTAACCACCAAGCCACCGTGCCCGCAATGAAGATTCAAAATATGTAAAATAATAAATGCTTAAAAATTAAAAAAACTTATCAGCTCAACTACCTGCATGTTACACACACCCCTTTTATTTTCCCTTGTATATATTTTTTATTGCACACCTTTAGAGCCTTTCATTGTACATCTTGTGCACATGACAAATAAACAAGGACATAGATACTATAACTTGAGTCTTTACGGATAAAGATAACGTCCACGTTTCCTGAAAGTTCCACAATTTTCCCAAGCCTGAAAAGTAGTATTTTGAAATGTCAGAATTTTCTAGACTTGAACAAAACATGACGATTACAAAGTTCAGGCTAATCGCTTTTTCAACCCCTTTTGTATAACATATAGCTTTGTGGCACTAAGAAGTATTGTGTTGCCATACACACTTTCCTTTCAAACACCTCGAGTACTTCTGCAATCTGGCTTGACAGATCTATTGTTTTTTCCTCAGCAGGAGAGCGTTAAACCCCTGCACACAAGGACACGGTGTAGGTCTTTCCTGTATAACTTCATTCTCTAGTTTCCTGCTGAAATATCTTTTCTCTTCACTGCTTTTTTTTGTCTCACCTTGGAAATCCCCATGACTCTCCTCCTTCTAGCTCTCCACCAGACTTCTCTTAAATACTGTGCAGCTTCCTGAGATGTGTTCCTCTGAAAATGTCAGACAGGATGGCACAGAAAGGTAAAAAAAAACAAAAAACAAGCAGGATCTGTTGGTTGCCAGGTAGAAAGTGACAATGCAGGATGTAAATAATAAAACTCTTGGGACGTGCGACTGCAGGGGAAAAAAAGCTTTTTTATTGATACAAAGACATTGGAGGCTCCTTCCAAATAAATTGTTCTCACAGAAAATGCCACCATATCAACAATTCAGTGATTATTCAACAAGAGACACACTGATCTAAATTGTGAACTACTTTGTCAAGTTACTGGCCACACCAGATGTTACAGATGTTTTTCAGTCCTCTAAACAATAGCTTTTGGACATAAACTATCACAGATAAGACAACATATTTTATCCCAGCTTTGTTCCCCACACAGAGCAAAAAAAGCAGTCTTAAAGCAGGCTTCCTATACAGACCAGAGCAATTATCGAGCATTTTCTAAAAATCACGTAACCAATCAAATTACACAGTGAACATACTACAGCCAGATGTTCTTGATCTCAAGATGATCGGGCTAAAAATTAAGTTTCAACTGAAGGTACCTCGTCTCCTACCTCAACTCAAGGAGTCACAGATTCAGATCCAGCTTGTGACTAATTCCACTGTCCCCTCAGGCGAGGCATTTAACCCCAGCCTGCTCCAAAAGGCACCGTGTCCGTACAATCGGGTCTTGAGAGTAGCTCTGGGCACAGTCTTGAAACCAAGATGCAATTAACGTCTACAGACTCAAACACAAAGGACTACACTGTACAGCCTCCAGGGTAACGTGAGTCACCTGATAACCCAGTCTCTTCACTTAGGAGTAGTAACAATGCCATATCTTATACAAGGCCTAACAAATTTGGAGCAAAAAGTCACTATTTAACCAGGTGGATGTCCCACGACACCACAGTATTCAAGAGAAGTGGTAGCTGAATGGTTAAGGCATTAAGTGCTACAGACTGCAAGGGCATGAGTTCAATTTCCAGAATTGTCAAGCTTCCACATGGTTTCTATCCTTGAGCAAGACCTTTGCTCTTATAACTGATAATTTCGTGTCATGTTTTCACCTCTGCCTCATGCACTCCCAACTATCAGACTCTATAGCTTTCAAATGAGACCAGCCTCATGCCTCTGTGATCTCTGATGCCTGAGAAAGAGGCTGTGGATCTTGGTCATTTTAGCTGACTTTGGAGCTTTATTTCCAGTTAAAAATGACGTTGTTTTAAATCGACCGTTGTTAAATCCGCCAGCTCATAGAAGAAGTTGCTTTCGGCTGCTCCCTGTTCGGGGTCGCCACAGCTGACCAATTGGTCCGCACAACAACTTGGCAAATGTTTTACGCCGGATGCCCTTCCTGACGCAACCCTCCCATTTTTCCGGGCTTGGGACCGGCACTGCATCCAGTGGCTGGGGTTGAGGCATTGGCTGGAATCGAGCCCGGGTCTTTCGCATGATAGGCGAGTAACCTACCACTGAGCCACCAATGCCTCCAAATCCGCCAGCTCATAGACTTTGTTTATTCAATTGACCTCGGACTCCCCTGGGCTTGCCCTCTTGACTCACTCTCATTATAAACAAATTCTCATGGAACTGTAGCTAGCACTACTAGAAGCTTTTAGAATGTAGACTTAAATCCATATTGTTAAGTCCTTTACAGAACTGTATAATAGACTCTCTCTCTAACTCTAACTCTACTGTGAAAAGACCTTCAGTAACGAGCGAGCCAGTAAACAGTCCAGCATGACTGACTGCAGGCTAAATCCAGCAATTAAGGCTTTGTATCTTGCTTGTCAATTACAGACAGACTTACATCATCACAGAGCCAACCAGACTAATGGTTTACCGTCAGACATAAAAACATGTCACAGTTGGACAGTACATTGTTTTAAGAAATACATTTTTGTGGTTTGGTCCAACGCTGACAACCTGACATTGACTTGTCAGGCTGATGTCTGTATTTCACAGAAAAAATATGGTTTGTACCTCAAAGAAAAAACTACATACTTTTAAAATGATCTCATTCCTTCAGGAGAATGACTCAGATCCATGTCTGACTGTATGTCTGACTTTTGGACTGCCCACTTTTTATAAGCCAAATCCCCATTTGCCCAAATATGCAGTTTCACCAGGAAATACATCATATTAGATTTGAATTTACGTTCAACCTTGTTGTTAAAGTCTGACCAGCTCAAGGTAAAGCTTTCGCGGTCGTGTTAGCCGTAGCTAGTGTTTCTTTTCAAGAATACCCCAAATACTCCACCAAACTCTTGCAGCAAAATGAATTCCTCTAGTGAAATCACCTGGAGTTGTTCGATTCCTTGACAATTACAGTGCATCCGGAAAGTATTCACGGCGCTTCACTTTTTCCACATCCATCCATCCATCCATCCATTTTCTATACCTGCTTATCCTACTACTGGGTCACAGGAAACCTGGAGCCTATCCCAGGAGACTACAGGCACAAGGTACTACCCTGGACAGGATGCCAGTCTATCGCAATCGCAATCGCACACGCACACGCACACGCACACGCTCCGAACAATTTAGAGATACCAAATCAACCAACTATGCATGTCTTTGGACTGGGGGAGGAAATCGGAGTACCCGGAGGAAACCCCTGAGGCACGGGGAGAACATGCAAACTCCACACACATAGCAGAGGTGGGAATCGAACCCCCAACCCTGGAGGTGTGAGGCAAACGTGCTAACCACCGTGCCCCCCTACATTCTGTTACGTTATAGCCGTATTCCAAAATGGATTAAATTAATTATTTTTCTCAAAATTCTACAAACAATACCCTGTAATGACAACATGAAAGAAGTTTGTTTGAAATCTTTGCAAATTTATTACCAAACAAAAAAAAAAAATCACGTACATAAGTATTCACAGCCTTTGCTCAATACTTTGTTGAAGCACCTTTGGCACCAATTACAGCCTCAAGTCTTTTTGAGTATGATGCTACAAGCTTGGTACACCTATTTCTGGGCAGTTTCTCCCATTCTTCTTTGCAGGACCTCTCAAGCTCCATCAGGTTGGGTGGGGAGCGTCGGTGCACAGCCATTTTCAGATCTCTCCAGAGATGTTCAACCGAGTTCAAGTCTGGGCTCTGGCTGGGTCACTCAAGGACATTCACAGAGTTGTCCCGTAGCCACTCCTTTATCATCTTGGCTGTGTGCTGAGGGTTGTTGTCCTGTTGGAAGATGAACCGTCTCCTCAGTCTGAGGTCCAGAGCGCTCTGGAGCAGGTTTTTATCAAGGGAATCTTTGTACATTGCTGCATTCATCTTTCCCTCGATCCTGACTAGTCTCCCAGCTCCTGCCACTGAAAAACATCCCCACCACCATGCTTCACTGTAGGGATGGTATTGGCCAGGGGATGAGCGGTGCCTGGTTTCCTCCAGACGTGATGCCTGCCATTCAGGCTAAAGAGTTCAATCTTTGTTACATCAGACCAGAGAACTTTGTTTCTCATGGTCTGAGAGTTCTTCATGTGCCTTTTACAGAGGAGTGGCTTCCGTCTGGCCACTCTACCATACAGGCCTGATTGGTGGATGTTGCAGAGATGGTTGTTCTTTTGGAAGGTTCTCCTCTCTCCACAGAGAAACACTTTCAGAGTGACCATCGTGTTCTTGGTCACCACCTTCTCCCCCGATCGCTCAGTTTGGCCGGGCGGCCCGCTCTAGGAAGAGTCCTGGTGGTTCCAAACTTCTTCCATTTACGGATGAGAGAGGCCACTTTGCTCATTGGGACCTTCAATGCTGCAGACATTTTTCTGTACCTTTCCCCAGATCTGTGCCTCGATACAATCCCGTCTCGGAGGTCTACACACAATTCCTTGGACGTCATGGCTTGGTTTGTGCTCTGACATGCACTGTTAACTGTGGGACCTTATACAGACCAAGTGTGCCTTTCCAAATCATGTCCACTCAACTGAATTGACCACAGGTGGACTCCAATCAAGTTGTAGAAACATGTCAAGGATGATCTGTGGAAACCGGATGCACCTGAGCTCAATTTTGAGTGTCATGGCAAAGGCTCTGAATATTAACGTACATGTGATTTTTTTGTTTTTTATTTTTAGTAAAATTTGCAAAGGTTTCAAACAATTTTCTTTCATGTTGTCATTATGGGGTTTTGTTTGTAGAATTTTGAGGAAAATAATGAATTTAATCCATTTTGGAAAAAGGCTGTAACATAACAAAATGTGGAAAAAGTGAAGTGCACTTTCCGGATACACTGTATGCTATATCACTTGCCAAATACCTCAAACATCCTCTCCCATGAAATATGCTTACCATAACACGTGTTCCCTAGGTGGAAGGGGCATTCTCTCCTCCCTTATCAATTAAAGTGACATCAGCCAAGCCTGCCTGTCTGCAAGCTCATGTATAAGGCAGAGGGCAGACGGTGCGTTCCTCAGTGTGTTCCAATGCCCTGTGTTGTAGCATGAGCAGCAGTTTGACAAGATGCCTTTGGCTGGTTTCATGTACATACTTTCAGGTACACATTCTGCTTTACATATACCGATCAGGGATAGCATTATGACCACCTGCCTAATATTGTGTTTGTCCCCCTTTTGCTGCCAAAACAGCTCTGACCCGTCGAGGCATGGACTCCACTAGATCCCTGAAGGTGTGCTGTGGTATCTGGCAACAAGATGTTAGCAGCAGATACTTTAAGTCCTGTAATTGTGAGGTGGGGCCTCCATGGACAGTTTATAGGACTTAAAGGATAATTACAGGACTTAAAGGATACTTTTGATAGACACTGACCACTACAGACTGGGAACACCCCACAAGAGCTGCTCTGATCCAGTCATCTATATTTTGGCCCTTGTCAAACTCGCTCAAATACTTACGCTTGCCCATTTTTCCTGCTTCTATCACATCAGCTTTGAGGACAAAATGTTCACTTGCTGCCTAATATATCCCACCCACTAACAGGTGCCATGATGAGGAGATAATCAGTGTTATTCACTTCACCTGTCACTGCTCACAATGTTATGCCTGTATTAGGCCAGAGTATCATTAAGAAAGAAAACTTGTAATGAAATTGACTAACATGGCAAAAAAAGGTAACATTTTGCTATTGCTATTTTTGCAGCCAGTGCAATTTAACCTACAAAACCAAATAAGATTCATTCATTGTCTACCGCTTATCCGATCTACTCTCGGGTCACGGGGAGCCTGTGCCTATCTCAGGCGTCATTGAGCATCAAGGCAGGATACACCCTGGACGGAGTGCCAACCCATCACAGGGCACACACACACTCATTCACTCACACAATCACACACTACAGACAATTTAGAGACGCCAATCAACCTACAATGCATGTCTTTGGACTGGGGGAGGAAACCGGAGTACCCGGAGGAAACCCCCAAGGCAGGGGAGAACATGCAAACTCCACAGACACATGGCGGAGGTGGGAATCAAACCCCCAACCCTGGAGGTGTGAGGCAAACGTGCTAACCACCAAGCCACCGTGCCCCCCACCAAATAAGATAATATAGATAAATACAATAAATTAAAAATAACATATCATGCTAGTCACAGGTGATTAACCTGATTTTGAGATTTTATATCCTGGAAATTAAGAGCAATGACAATATTGTGTGCGTGTGTGTTGAGAAACACTAAACATAACAGATTATCAAAATGCCTATTACATGTGTTATGGTCATCCTCCTGCTGGCCTTCAGACCTACACGAGAGGAGTATTACTCGGTCCAATGTACAGCTCATCAAAATTCATGAGACAAACAGCTGGAAACTGATCCATTTGTGTGTGTGTGCGCATGTGAATGGCATTTGTAGTGAACTCTACCATTCCTGAGGACATATCTGGGACCTGGTTGTAGTTCTGGGTTATATGTAGATCACAGCCATAGTCCAAGCATGAAACATAAAAAAACGTGGGGGAAAAAAATGAGAGTCAAAGCGTCATCAAAGTAAATAAGTGTTAATTAAGAAAGTTGAACCATGTCTCCTTATACACTGTGCTATCCTGCAATGTGTTCGGTATGGAATGGATACAGAGAAACTTGTAAAGCACTGCAATGCAGTGGACAGAGATGGAGTGAGTGAGAGTTGTAGAAAAAAAAGAGCGAGAGCGAGAGCGAGAGAGAGAGAGGGAGAGGGAGAGGGAGAGGGAGAGGGAGAGGGAGGATGAAACTAGACCATGTATTTCGAATGGAAAACTGGCCATGTGAAAGCCTTCATGTGGACCAGGAAGTGCAGCAGTTCAGAACCAAACCAGAGACTACCTGAAGAAGGTGGTGTGGGTTTGGTGGCACTGCAACTGTGCAGAGATTCCCACGAATGTAGCTCGTGCACTGGTCTGTGCTTGCTCAGGAAATAAAGTAACCTGCTTGTGAGTTATAGCTGATTACATCATCATTAGTTTCCACAACATGTTTATCATAAAACACAGTGCAGCACATGAAACACATAAACCTGCTAAATGTGATAAATTACACCCTTAGTGTCAGCAGATAATAGCAACAAAGTAATTATTAAAAGACGTCACGTTGAGTTCTCCATGCTTGTTTATGATTACATAAAACACAAATGCCACCAGAGCATCTGTTTAACCCTGAGAACACTGTCCTGTATCCAAAAAGATCAATCAGTGCACTGGAGGCATGCGGGCCACATACTGGGGCATTAAATGTCTCAAAAACCTGGCTGTATCAATTACTTTCAACATTCAGTTCACTCAGATAGTCAAGGTTGCACAAGGTTAAAGTAAGCGTGAGCGCGTGTGTGTGTGTGTGTGTGTGTGTGTGTGTGTATGTGCGTCCGTCTTTCTGGACAAATTCAGGACTAGTTAATAACCAACTCTTCTCTTTAACTGGGTTTATAGTTCAATCCTTAACACTTAAACGTACAGTGTCTTGATGTTTTCAACTGTTGAGGCATTTCCCAAAAGCACAGGAACAAAAACACATGTTAAATGGTAAAGCGAGCACCGAACACTCACTCTACAAGTGGAAAGGATTTTGATTCCACGATGTTTAAAATGACTTGACCTCGTCCGGTTTCTCATTAACACGACTGTATGTTTGTCATAACGAAAACAAAAGGTGATGGTGAGGTGATAACTTTATATCTGCTATAACATACTGAGATATTAGTAAAACATATAAACATTACATGTCACTAGAACTGGATTACAAAAATATGATGTGTAATTTTCTGTTGCTTTGCTGTCTGGATTTTCTAATTGAATATACCTGATGGTTTTTCTCCAACATCATGCCTCCAACTGTTTAATTTCTAAAATACTGTATACTTCGAAATTATCTTCATGTTGGTAGCAGACCAAATGCTTTCCTTCTTCAAAGTTCTAGGGTGCGTCTGAACCAGCTTCCTAGTTCAGTAGTCAGGGCGAGTTGGACATTTTAAGGGCTGTCTGTTGGTCTCTCTCTCGCTCTCTCTCTCTCTCTCTCTCTCTCTCACACACACACACACACACACACACACTAAATCCCTCCAGTGCACTGGAACATTTAGTCCCTAAAAAAAGTCCCAAAATGCTCTGCAAAAACCAGGTAGCGTTGATGCTCTCAGCCAAACTCTTAGTCATTTTTGTCTCCAAATATTGCTATAGTTGCTGTAGTGTTTGAATGATTTCTGACATTAGTGATTTTTCACTTTATGTGATGCTCTATACATGATTTGTTTGAGTCTTTATAGTGTTTTATCATTAAAAAAAACCCACTTGCTAGCCTACAGTCCTGCCTGAAGTATATAACCATTTATATGTACATGTATATATGACACTTCAATATTTTATTCTATGTTTGAGTTTTTACAGTGACTGATGAGGAAATGAAAATGGAAACTTTGAAGTCACCAGTGTCCCAAAGTGTAGTGAGTCAGGGTCAGTGCCCCGACTCATGTCCACTTTATACTGATTCATCATCTAGGGAACTAGCAAGATAGCTGATTGGGACGCACCCATAGTTTTATGCCTCCGAAACATGAACACGTGCATTAGATGAAAGGTCGCTGGTAACCCAGTGACATCACAGCTCAAACATTTCTGCTTGCAGATTTGCAGTTTAACAAGAAGCAGCGGGGAAATCTAAACCCATGACCCATTGCCACATTTACACAGTGAAACATTAAATCCAAAACATCAGACTCAGTCAGTTCAGAGGTCTGTGTCCCAGTCATGTTTAACAGAGTCTTGTGAAATTCTGCCAAATTATGATTCATGTTTATATGCTAATTAATAAAGGAATGTATGCGAGAAATAAATGAGCCACGCAGCCCTAATGCACAGCCACGAGCAAACGTGCAGCACACTTTTAGGTTGTATCTCAAGTGTTGTTCTGTACCACATAAAACAAGCAGGCTTACAGGAGTGCCTTTCCTTTTCACGCAAAATAAACGACTTCTCCAGATGTGAGGCAGGCAGCCGACTCTCTCCTCCACCCAATAAAAACACTAGTCCTGAGAGTGCGGATGAGGGAAAGCTACTCAAGGAAGGACTGACTGACATGAGCACGGTCTTTTATTCACTGCTGTGGTTGTTTAATTCGCTGTAAAGAGAAATAAGATTTCCTCTATTAAAAGCCTGCTTTGGTCTAACTTTACTCATCTTACTGTGCAAAAAAGTCAAAGGCAAACCACTGCCTCTTTTTTATGGCAGTAGCCGGTTTCCAGCGCTCGTTGTTTGAGAAACACATTAGGGCTCATTAAAAAAAAGGAAAGCAGGGTTTCCAGACTCCATTAAACATCCTTATCTGGGATTGCATTTGTGTAATAAGACTGGTAAAAAACAAAAAACAAACAAACAAAAAAAAACCACACTAAAAGCATTGCCAGGAAATTATTCTAAAATTACAATCACACATAAAATTGGCTTCTGATTAAATGATTTATTTATATTAAGAGCAATAATGGAATTTTTTCCAAGTTTAAACCATATACGTTGACATCAAGAGTGAGTAAGCAAGTGCAAGAATAAGAAACGAAGCACACTAATTACACGATTTGGGCCAAGGTGCGTCATGTGAGGTTACAACACACATTCAGACAAAAACCTCTTCAATTCACTGCCATAGAAAGTATTTACATACATGTCTTCAATAAAACAAGAATTATGTGCTTGGATGAATTTTGCCACTTCAAGTAGTTTTATGCAAAATTATTACATTACTATAAATAAACAGATTATTAGATTTTATGCAAAGCATTTTTGGCCACAACAGTCCAAAAAATCCCTGTGAAATCCCAGAGGGACTGAATGAGTAAAGAATAACAAGAGACAGGCCGTGCTGTTGTAGTAAAAATAATCCACCCTGAAATGGACTATTTTCCTATAACATGTTCCAAAATGCTTTTTTGCTAATACCACAGCAATTGGCCAACGGTTCCAGTTTTTAATTAATGATTGAAGGACAAGTGTATAGTTATACCGATCAGGCATAACATTATGAGCAGTGAGAGGTGAAGTGAATAAGACTGCTTATCTCCTCATCATGGCACCTGTTAGTGGGTGGGATATATTAGGCAGCAAGTGAACGTTTTGTCCCAAAGTTGATGTGTTAGAAGCAGGAAAAATGGGCAAGAGTAAGGATTTGAGCGAGTTTGACGAAGGGCCAAATTGTGAGGGCTAGATGACTGGATCAGAGCATCTCCAAAACTGCAGCTCTTGTGGGGTGTTCCTGGTCTGCAGTGGTCAGTATCTATCAAAAGTGGTCCAAGGTGGACAGGGTCATGGGCGGCCAAGGATCTCTGATGCACGTGGGGAGCGAAGGCTGGCCCATGTGATCCGATCCAACAGACGAGCTACTGTTGTTCAGATTGCTGAAGAAGTTAATGCTGGTTCTGATAGAAAGGTGTCAGAATACACAGTGCATGACGGGTCAGGGTTGTTTTGGCAGCAAAAGGGGGACACAATATTCGTCATAATGTTATGCCTGGTCGGTGTACATTTAAATTGTGTGGAATGACCACAAGACAGTTTGGTTCCTTATGTTATATTACTAATAAAGAGTCGTTCCCTCAGCAGTTTGTTGAAAATGAGTATACAAAAAGTCCACCTTGTGACGTAACCACACAAAACCTAAAATCGTGAAATCCTGTACTGAAGACACATCACCATATTAATGATAATACATGAATAACAAGAGATTAAAAATCTATTTATTAAGCTTAGATTATGTGGAGCATACACCATACAGAGCTGTTACTACAGAAAGAATTAGAATTAGCTTTAATATAAACCACAACCTCTGTCAGAGGTCATAGAAAACTAATCCACAGCCTCTGATCTGAGAATACAAAAGCACTGTGGAATAAAATTCAATAAATTCTCTATTAAAATCGTATTCCTCTGACTTTCTGTATCTCTATATGAAAACCACGCATTTTGCTATCCTCAGGGGGCGTGGCATAATGCGCAGCTGTTGCCAGGAGGCGTGGCCACGTCTGGGCGATTCAAATAAATCAAAACGTACCAAAGGTTGCCAGATTGCACATGTATTTGCATTTATTAATTTTATATATATTATATATCTACATTGCACACATTAAACGTAATGCTTTTAACTAGTTCGAAGTGTAGTATTTTTTCCCTTAATTGTAAACTTATGTGAATAATTCAGACTGCTTTTATATACACTTATATACACTTTTATCCTGGAAGTATCGCGCTAAAATCGTGTAATCTGGCAACCCAGAGAGCAGCGCGCCAAACTCGAGTGACTTTGGTATTGATTGTAAAGTGATTTTATCCTCATTGATTAGATGACTGGTTTGGTGCATGAGACTGGTGTAATCAGATTGGGGTGGGGAAAGCTGGTCCAAAATGGTCCAGAGTAAGAGGAATGAAGGAAATGGTGAGATGTGTGTGACTGGGAATAAGCGGGGAAGGGGAAGATCCAAACATTCAAATCAGAGCCAGTCATAGAAGAAAAGCTCTGAAAGCACCTAGTATATATTTTAACCTTTATAATAAACGATTAATATTTTTAGCATGACTTTTTAACTCCACGTTTATTTCCACTGCTGCATCTCTGTATATAGTTCTACATAAAGCAAAGCATCTTCGCAATATCCCAATTGGAGTCTATTCAATTTAAACTCCTCTTGCGCCATGTGAGACATCTTTTACAGGAAGAATATTTACACAACCTGCTATTTCACAGATTTGTACAAATACAAATCTTCTGTGTAGATCATTCGAGTCCTAAAGAGACATGAATTATAATATTCAATATAATATACATAGATCTGGATTTACTGTATGAATGAAAAAACAAAGGATTATAACCAAACTGTGACATAAAGCTGTGACAAACTCGATGCAAACTGTTTATTAAGTCACACATACAGACCTGGGTCACAATATTAATCTTTTTAAGATTAATAAAAAATAATAATAATAATAATAAAAAAAAAGAAACAAGCATATTTGATATACTAATATATTTAGTATGCGTTTGCTAACAAGCTAGCGAAACGTTATAGGATGCTACAGGGATGACAGATAAAGCGGAATCACAGAACAGCACCCAACTAACTTAATAAATAAAAAAAACCCTAACTAAATATATGACGTAAAAAGAAGGGGAAAAAACTGAAAATGAATCCATGCACGTTTAGGGGAGGGGAAATGTTGCTTTTAATAACTGAGAAGTTTTGTTGTTTGGTGGTGTTTTAAAAGCTGACAGCAAGGTTAGCAAACCTAGCTAGCCTTGTTGTTGGGATTAGCCCACCCGCGGAGGGAATCCCGTCCACCTCTCCTTACACCAACACAGCTCACTTACTGCAATCACTCACACGGAGATAACTTTTGTTCATCTGGAAAACAAGCCCTTGTGATTGCACTTACCCTTGAAGTCGCTATCTTCTCGCAAAGCCTCCGTTACTGCTTTCCAGATATTGCATCCTAAAAGACAGAGCACAATCACGGCGGATCTGCTGATATCCGAGAGGCGCATGATTAAAACTTGCAGGAAAAGAGAGATCTTCTTTAAAAGAAAAATGGCAGTTTCTATTGCATTAAACATCCGTTGGCGTTCTGCCTCTCTTCCATAATTGAGGATGTTTTGATCCCTGTGTCAGATGGTGCAGATCATCCCGAAAAATCAGCCAACATCCTCTGTTGATGCCGCCCGAGAAACTCCTGGTTAAAACAAAATAGGTTCAAGGGAGTGTGAGAGCGCCACCAGTTTTAACCCTTTCCTTCCCTTGTCTGTGCTCCTCTTTCAGACAGGACAGCAGGCACTATCCTGGGACTACTTTAGTGTTTATCTACTAAAATTGAGCTCTATGTTCAGTTAATTGTTGTTGTCATTGTATTACTATACACTACGTTGCCAAAAGTTTTGGGACACCCCCATAAATCATTGAATTCAGGTGTTGTTTTTCAGGGGTTGGGCTCGGCCCCTTAGCTCCAGTGAAAGGAAATCTTAATGCTTCAGCATACCAAGACATTTTGGACAATTTCATGCTCATAACTTTGTGGGAACAGTTTGGGGATGACCCCTTCCTGTTCCAACATGACTGCACACCAGTGCACAAAGCAAGGTGCATAAAGACATGGATGAGCGAGTTTGGTGTGGAGGAACTGCACAGAGTCCTGACTTCAACCCGATAGAACACCTTTGGGATGAATTAGAGCGGAGACTGCGAGCCAGTTGGCCCACCCTTTGCAGCTATAACAGCTTCAACTCTTCTGGGAAGGCTTTCCACAAGGTTTAGGAGTGTGTTTATGGGAATTTTTGACCATTCCTCTAGAAGCACATTTGTGAGGTCAGGCACTGATGTTGGATGAGAAGACCTGGCTCACAGTCTCCACTCTAATTCAAGTTCCTCCACACCAAACTCACTCATCCATGTCTTTATGGACCTTGCTTTGTGCACTGGTGTGCAGTCATATTGGAACAGGAAGGGGTCATCCCCAAACTGTTCCCACAAAGTTGGGAGCATGAAATTGTCCAAAATGTCTTGGTATGCTGAAGCATTAAGAGTTCCTTTCACTGGAACTAAGGGGCCAAACCCAACCCCTGAAAAACAACACCTGAATTCAATGATTTGGAGGCGTGTCCCAAAACCTTTGGCAATATAGTGTATGCCTAAATAGCTACCAGAGCAACTGAGTATCCTACCCTCACTAAACACTTTCATTGAAACACCTGTACACCT